>JARPMJ010000330.1:245000-305834 GCA_033366665.1 Phoxinus dragarum | reverse complement strand
AGCGTAAGATCAAAATAAAAGCACAATGGTTTAACGTTTGAAAGCAAAACAAAAATGGAGACAACCATAAATGTTAGTATTATAATTTTACTGTTGTAAATAAAATAATAATGATAATTATTATTATTAATAATAACAATTCTATGAATACTTGTATTATAACATATATTATATTTATAACAATATATTATTATTATGATTATTAAATACTTGATATTTAACAGTACGATAGTATGTATTATTGTAATAGCAAGATTAAGTTTCTTTATTAATGTCATAAGATAATTATTTTACCGGTAATAATAATTGCTTAAGAAGGTTTTCCTTCTTTTTGTCTTTAGCCAATCACATCACATGCCTGGATACCAGACAGATTATTTCAAAGCAGCTGCAGATTAATAAATAGGAAAATAACAGTGTTAATGTTGCATACATTAAGAAAATAAATGCTGTGAATACTGATTGCCGACTTCATATTCCAGTTATTTCTGCTCCGTTCATGAAGTCTTCCCCCTGTTCACAGCAAATCTTCCGAGACCACGACCTGGATAAGTCCGGCACCATGAGCTCGTACGAGATGCGGCGAGCCCTGGAGACAGCAGGTGCACTGACTCACACGGACACACACTTCTGCTGTGTCTATCCTCCACTCATCCCTCTCTCTCTCTCTCTCTCCAGGCTTCAAGCTGAACAACCACCTGTTCCAGCTGATCATCCTGCGCTACACGGAGCAGGACCTCTCTGTGGACTTCGACAACTTCGTCACGTGTTTGGTGCGACTGGAGACCATGTTCAGTGAGTCGGACTGGAGACGTTTTGTTGTCCTAAATATTAAAATTGCACTGATATTCAATAATGCGCAAAGATTATATGTGGAGAATATATACACAACTGGTCAAAAGTTTGAGGTCAGGAAGATTTTTTGTGTGCAAGATATTTATACTTTTATTCAGCGAGGATGCATTACATTTATCAGAAGTGACAGTAAAGCAGCGTTAGTTTGTATTTGAGTTTTATTAATGTTTTTAATTCGCTTTTTATTTTCAGTTTATGTGTTTTAGTAATTGTAATTTCATTTAGTTTTTTTTTTTTTTAAATATTGTTATTTAGGTTTAATTTGTTTTTATTTTAGCTTTGATTTATTTCCAGTTATTAATTCTAGCGCTTAAACTTGAACTTATTTCAGTTTTTTTGCCCCCGGCAAAACTCGTTTAGTTACGTTTTTCAACTAATACTTTTATCTTTTTTTTCTTTTTTTTTTTCAATTAACATAAATGTTTTAATCATTTTAGTTTTAGTTAACAATAATAACCCTGCCGTAAATTTTTTTTATAATAATCATAAATGTTTCTTGAGCATCAAACATCATATTATTATGATTTCTGAAGGATCATGTGACACTGAAGACTGGAGTAATGATGGTGAAATCGGATCACTGGAATAAATTTAATTTTACAATATATTCACATAAAAAATTAATATTTCACAATTTTTTACTGTTTTACTACATTTCTGATGAAAGAAATAATGCCTCAGTGAGCAGAAGAGACTAGTAATATATAATTCATGTAATTAAGTTTTCTACTGTTTTCATAACAATAAATCATTACATGAACATATCTAAACAGAATCTTTGTGTAATAATACAGTAATTCTGCCATAACATAAATCATAAATCTGACTCAGACGTCTGTGTTTCAGAGACTTTCAAAACGATGGACACCGATGCAGACGGAGTCGTGACGCTCACATTCTTTCAGGTTTCACTTCACTTTCATGAACATTTCACACACACACACACACACACACACACACACACACACACACACACACACACACACACACACACACACACACACACACACACACACACACACACACACACACACACTTCTCCTGAAACAACATTAATGACAGCATTTGCGTTTCTCTGTGCTCTAACACAATCTCTCTCTCTCTCTCTCTCTCTCTCTCTCTCTCTCTCTCTCTCTCTCTCTCTCTCTCGCAGTGGATCTCTCTGACCATGTTTGCCTGAATTTCCTCCGTTTGTCTGCACTGAGACCGTCTAAAGAGTGCCTTCATTTCTACACATCTTCAATGGATTTCTACTGGACACGAAGCCCTGTTTACATAGACTTTAATCAGAACATGGCAAACCCTGTGCCAATCGAGAGTGTTTCTGAAGCCAAGAGGAAACTCCATCAAACCATTTACTGCATGTTTTTAGTCGCTCTGGATCGAGCTGCATGCGTTTCCAGATAACACTCGTTTACACTGTATGTGCCAAATCAATCATTGCCAATATCAATCACTCTCAGCCGTTTTAAATCAATGTTTTATGATCGTGAGCTGCATATTTTTCAGTGAATGTCATATCTGAATGTTGTACACATGAAGAATGCTGTATTAGAAACGCATGTGCAGATTTGAGACAGAAAGTGTTTGGACTGAAGTTCATGCGGCTGTTTTATGGGACAAACCAAAGCATCTTTTATCAAGCTCAAAGGGACATACTTTTTTATTTTATATACATTACTTAAGTTTATATGAGCAATTCAAAACCTCTATCAATACAACAGGAGCAACAGAACTGGGAACAGATCGAATCTGATATGCAGATCCACGAGATTGAACTGAACTTTTTTTTACAATACAAAGATGGAGGAAACTTCTTTTTTAAATGCCAATCAGCAGGTTGTACAACATATTTTTTTCCTTTATTGATTCATTTTGTGGGTTTTCAATAAACTTTCTTTTGAAAAATTAAATATGTGCTCTGTTATGGATTTAACAGGGTTTGTCTCCTTTTTTTTTTTTTTTTACTTAGTTTTTGTAGGGAAATGTTTCCGGTGTGGGTCTTAATATCAAGTATGTGTAATAATGTCTGTTGACATGATGGCACTGCATTGCCCCATCCTACAAAATAATATAGCCTATTTAATCTAATAATATTTTAAACAGCATATTATTCATATATGTACACTTATTATGCAAGCATTTTTATATTACGTGGAATATTACATTTATTTGGCTGGCACTGTAACTATTTAACTATAAAACTTATCAAACAGTCAGCAGCTAAAAAAAACTTTAACATTCATGTAGATTTTATATTAAAAAAATGTATATGCAGATTTTATAGACAACTAGAGATCTATAACAAGATTTATCTCTACAGAAACTGGTAGTTTGATATTAGCTGGGTATTAGTAAGTAAAATAGAATTTGACATTTATACAAACACATTTAGATTATTTTATTTTAATTTTATTAAAGCTATTAAATAGAACCACAGTGTTCCTGAAAATGTTAACACTGTTTTAAGGCCATATTTCAGATTTATTAGTAATGATATATTAAACTAACGTATTTTGTGGAAATTATGGTCAGGGGCTTTTATTTTGAAATTAAAGTGTGCACCCAGCTTAGGGTTCCCCGCTTTGTTTACGGCCTTTCTCTTTGGTTCCGCTGTGCGATCAGTCCCGTTAGAGATTATGAACTCTCTGGCGCAGGAGATCGAGGGATTCTCCGCGGCGCGTCTGAGGAAGCAGAGCACGCGAGTCACGACCGTCACGGGCGAGAAACTCGTCGAGACGCGGCGCGGCGATGATTTCCACGTCACGCGCGATACGGAGTGCGAGAGTGACGCGGCGTGCGGGTTCGTGCAGGACTTGAACCTGGACCTGCAAGTGGGCATCATCAGACCATTCCTCCTGCTCTGTGCGTTTCGTCTTTACTGTCTATCTGCTGTATTTATTGTGAAAGAAAATTTATTACAAAACTCCCACTGTGTTGGGTAAAATAATGGTAATACCATTGTAACATGGTAATTATTACTTTATGAATGGACTCCAAGGTATCAACAGTGTCTAAAAAGCTTTAGCATGTTACTTTTTGTAAAACGGAAGTTTACCCAATATTTTAATAAAATTATATAATTTTGGCCTACAGCTATTGTTTACTATGTAAAATGATTTAAATTCAAACTGAAAATAATGTCGGATTATGATCATATATATATATATATATATATATATATATATATATATATATATATATATATATGGCACATTAAGTATTAACCTCTAATGTCTATTTTTTTTTTTTTTTAGCATCTCAGGATGCAGCTCATGACATAGAAACATTGAAAAAGTTAAAGGTAAGGTAATGAGGTTTTTATTGTTATTTTATATATTTTTATATTATTTATTTTCATATTTCTTAACTAAAGCCACTTATAAACTTTATAAAACTAGGCCAGCTAATTAATATAAAACTAAAACTGTGTGTGTGTGTCTATAAATACAAACACACACACATGAACATATATATACATAAATGTGTGTGTACACACAAACACACACATATATAATATATACATATTATAATAATAATATATATACACATATATCTGTTGTGTTTTAGGTGACTCATGTGCTGAATGTGTCGTATGGGGTTCAGAACGTGTTTCCTGATCTCTTCACATTTAAGACGGTTACCATGATGGATATTCCAGAGACAGACATCACCTCATACTTCCCTGAATGCTTTCAGTTCATAAAGGAAGCCAGTCAGCAGGTGTGTGTGTGTGTGTGTGTCAAGTCAAAGTTTATTTATATAGCACTTTTAAAAAACAACAGGTGTTTAACAAAGTGCTGTACACACATATCCTTTATCAATAATGCAATCAACCAACATGACTTAAAATAAAAGGAGTAACAAATTATAAAAAAACAGCAAGCATAAAACAATACTCTCACATAGCATCAAATGCCAAACTATAGTAGTGAGTTTTGAGATTTGATTTAAAAATAGCAAGGGTTTGAGCCTGTCTGATATGCAGGGGCAAACTATTCCAGAGCTTCGGTCCAGCTACTGCAAATGCTCTTTCACCTCTACTTTTTAGTTTCACCCGAGGGACAACCAACAGCAAATGTGTGTGTGTGTGTGTGTGTGTTCTGCGTGTTCTTCAGGATGGAGTGGTGCTGGTCCACTGTAACGCCGGAGTGTCTCGCTCTGCTTCTGTCGTCATCGGGTTCCTCATGTCTCAGGAGAAGATGTCGTTTGATGAAGCCTTCAGTGTTGTGAAAACTGCCCGGCCTTCCATCCAGCCAAACCCAGGCTTCATGAATCAGCTGAAGAAATATAATCCATAATGCCAAAACATTGGGACTGATCAGATGTTTCTGTAAACCCAATTCTTCTGTAAAATATTTTTGTATATATGTTTATGTTTACACTTGTTGCATTAATAAACATTTGCCATTGCTGCTGATTTATCGATGGTCTTTACATTTTCATGAGGTTTAATGTGTGACTTTTATTTTGAAATCCATCAGGACGGGAAACTGATCAACCGTTGAATCCGCGTTCACGTCACAACATGAAGGGACTTCGGCAAAACAAATGAATCAATAATACTAGTCGCATTTTTTATGAAACATTTTTTTTTTATATATATAAGGAATAGAAATATGTCGTGTGAACTCTCTATCAAGAAACAACTGCTCACAATAATGGACAGTTTAGTCTCATCTATAGTGACAGAAATTTATCAACTTGATATTTTTCAGTCAAAACGTAAAAATGGAAATACAGAAAGTGATATTAAATTGGTAAGTCCGTTCAAATTATGTGAACAAATATGTGTTACCATTTCACAAAAAAATCACCTTGGTATAAACATAACGTTACCATAGTTATTTTCATCGCTGTAAAGTTATAAATAATAAATATGAAATCTCCTTAGCTTCTGTTATTTTGTTTTCTTTTATAATAAGCATTTTGTTCGACTAATATCTTACTTATATTAAACTGCCACAGTTAATGTTTGAACTAAAGTTACCAGAAACATTTTGTTTGCTAATAATTAACGGTACACTTTTTAAGGCAATGTGTTCTGTTGAAATATTAGTGCACGTATTAAAACAGCTTTGTGTGTTTTTGAATTAAAATATTGTCTTAATATATTTTGGAGCTTTAATCATTAATATTACATGCGTAGTTTTAATCTGTTTTATGTGTTAAAAAATTAGTCGAGCTGAATTTTTAACTTTGCCTTCACAGCTTCAGAAGAATCTGACAGATGCTATAAGGAAAATAACAAACTCAACAGCTGAACACATCTGCACAATCCTTCATAACTCATCCCAATACCCCAACGCTAAAGACGAGGAACATGTCAAAGGTGCTTCTTATCGTAAATAAATCATGTATTAAATGATGTTTTAAATGACTAAACAAGAACAATGCATTGTTGTAGAAGGAAACCAGGAAGATGTCACCTCAGGAATCCAGGATTGCACCACATTTGGTGGAGATCTTCCTCAGACTGTTGAAGTAAACCACATCCTGCTGTAATTGTTTACAATTACAAAAACAAAAAACATACAAACTGTAATTTGCTGTACATTAAACTAACATAGTCCTGTATTTATCTAGGAAGAAGAGCCCGAGTTTACATTTGAAGAAGCATTTGGCCATGAAGAGGAACAAGTAGAGTGTCAATCTCCTGCTGTTGATGGTACAGTTTGTGCCACGCACATTAATGCATGTGGTGTGATATGTTAATGTGAGGCCCAAATATCCAATATCATATCTATAAACATTAGGGGTGTAACGATACCCTTATGTCACGATTCGATACATTTCACAATATTATTCCAAGACATATGATAAAACGTTAACAATTTTTGTTCAATTTAATTAAAATGCTAATTTGATTTTACATTGTGTGTGTAAATTAATAGGTTGATTTACACAGGACAATAGAGACACCAGAATAACAATATTCATAATTTCTGAAGCTGAAAATACAGTTATTTTAGACGAACATGCTTGATCTCTGTCACTGACTAGATATAGTTAAAATAACGTAGGCCACTTTTTACTGGTAACATCAGACATTTGCCATTATCAGGACCCACAAATATTCCCCCATTGCATTATTATACATTATATTCAACATTATACAGTAGTGTAATGAAGGACTGACACTAAAACTCTGAAAACTTGATTTTTTTCTCACACTGTAATTTTTATTTTGGTCGAACTATCCACAATACATGTTGTCACTATCCACGATACATATTGTCGCATTTTTGTGGTATATTGTGACACGATATATTGTTACATTTACATTTATTCATTTAGCAGACGCTTTTATCCAAAGCGACTTACAAATGAGAAACAATAGAAGCAATTAAACTAGCAGTAGGACAACAATATATAAGTGCTCTGACCCTTCACAGTACAATCAAACGCATTTTTTTTTTTTTTTTTTTGAATAGATAAGAAAGGGTTAGTAGTACTGGATCAAGTTACACCCCTAATAAACATGCAATGTTCACGTTACAGAATCAGCAGAGCCCAGTGCAGAAGAAACTGAATCTGTAGACCATCAAAGAGAAGAACCAAACTCCAAAGACGAATCAAATGACATTTCAGTCCAGTTAAACATAGACACACTGGATGCACCCGACATAACTACGGACACTGTTAAAGAAGTGCAACTGAATGCAAGAGATGAGCAGAACGCATGCAGAACCTGTGGAAAGAGCTTCACCTTCCTCAATAACTTGAGACGACACCAGCAGAAGTTTCACAGTGGAGAAACTCCTCACGCTTGCCAACAGTGTGGAGAGCGCTTCGCCCGCAGACGCCTCCTCCAAATCCACCGGAGGATCCACAAGCTGGAGAAACCTCACCGATGCGAGCTCTGCGAGAAGACGTTTCGCTTGCCGAACCACTTGAGGAATCACATGACGAGCCACGGTGACGAGAGACCGTTCACCTGTCCCACGTGTGGCAAGAGCTTCACGCTGATGAGCATCCTCAGATCTCACGAGCGGACGCATGGCGGCGAGAAGAACTTTGTGTGTCTGCAGTGCGGCTCCCGGTTCCTCACCAAATCTTACCTGGATTACCATCAGCGCGTCCACACTGGAGAAAAGCCATTCCCGTGCAAACACTGCGGGAAGAGCTTCGCTCAGAAAGGGAACCTCAAGGCACACGAAAGACTGCACACGGGCGAACAACCCTTCAGATGCGAGGACTGCGGAAAAACCTTCGTACACTCGAACACCTTCAAATCCCACAAACAGCTCCACACGGGAGTCAAAGCCTTCTGCTGTGAGCTCTGCGGGAAGGGCTTTCGACGAGGAACGCATCTCAAGACTCATCTACTGACACATTCTGGAGACAAACCGTTTAGTTGTGACGTGTGTGAGAAGACGTTCACCCTCAAGGGGTCTTTGAAGACTCACAAGCTCACCCACACCGGACAGAAGGGTTACGCGTGTAGCGTCTGCAATAAGCGGTTTACTCAGGCCAGTTCGCTGGGAAAGCACAGGCGGGTTCACACCGGAGAGAAGCCGCATCGCTGCCGAAACTGCGGCAGGGCTTTCTCTCAAAGCAGCCACCGTAACTGCCACTCGACGGTTTGTCACGCCGGGACAAGAAGTTCAGCTAACTCCAATGTGGAAGAGACCTAAACTAATACTCTTGATTAAACCCAACTGTGCCCAAATACTTGTGAGAATTTTCTTAGACGAACTGCAATTTCCTGTTTAAGTTCTGGATAGGATCATCATGAATCTACGAAACATCTAAACTGTGTCCGAAACTGCTCACTCGTTCACTCATTCACTAATCCCTATATAGTGTATGGCATTTGAGTGCACTACATCTCCAAGGAGTGAACGAAATTAAGGCCCCCATCCACACTACTGCGTTTTCGTTTAGAAACGGAGACCTTTTGCTACGTTTGCACCTCGCGTCCAGACTACAACGGCAAAAACGAAGACCTAAAACGGAGAAGTTTAGAAACGCTCCGACCCCGTTTTGCGTTTTGAATCTCCGGAGGGCGTTTTAGTGAAGACGGTCAAAACGGAGGACTTTAGAAACGATGACGCAGAGGCTCACGCTCGGCTCTATGATTGGGTGTCATCAGTCATGGCGTATCCTTCCCTGATTCGTCAGACACCCGTCACATGACCCGTCCCCGGGAATAAAACATAAAAAAACAGCCTGGACTACGTAACGTTAGTGACTGCAACATGGATAACGAATTACAAGCGTTACTGACGTTGATGTCTTTGCTAGCAGATGTTGTGCAAGTAAATTCTGCATTTTACATTGCTAACACTGCCTACATGCGGCTGTGTACACCGGCACGCGCACGCCCAGTGTTGGTGAATTGTCACGTAATCCGCGTTTTCAGTCGTTTTAATGTGGATGGAGATCAATTCTAATACGCAGCTAAAACGCTGGTGTGAACGGAGATCGTATTCGTTTTAATTCTCCGTTTCTAAACTAAAACGCAGTAGTGTGGATGACTCTGAGGCCTAAGAGAGTGAATTCGGACGCTGGCGTTTACACTGTGCGTCGGAGAGCTTGAGCTTTCACAGAAAAGGCTTCGTCACACGTAGTGATAAAAGGAGTTTTATCTTACGTTACTTACTTTATAAAATAATATTAACAACAATAACAATCAAAATGCTTTTATTTTGTAATTATATATACCTCAGTGCCAGCTTTAGTTTCATCGATTGAAATAGTTTGAAACTCTCATGCTCACTGATGGCGTGGTCGTTGAGCGCCTCAGGCGACCGTTATGATTACATTCGAATGAATATACACCTACAGATGATTAACGGATAATTTTTAAATCATCCACCAAATGATCATCTATTATTTTAACGAGTCTCAATATTTTGTTTTAAGTAATGATTAATAAAAAAGTGGGGTAAAAAACCTAAAACTATAGCATGAAATAAATGTTAAAGCAGAAATAAGAAAGCTGTAAAGTAATCTCTGGTTTAAACTTGCTTGCTCCCGCACTTTCATGTCCTCTCCGCATTGGATTGTGGGAAACAGTGCTTCAGCAAGTGTACATCGAATGTGCACTCGAATTCAGAGAGGATTGTGGGTAAAAGTAGTGAACGAATAATATAGGGAATGGTGTCGTTCACTCAGAATTCGGACACCACTATAAAATGGCCGATACCCGCTATAGTGCACTATATAGTGGATAGGGAGCGGTTTCAGACACAGCCCTAGATCATATTTCCTCATCCTTCCCTCACGGGTCAAAATGACCCTGAAGCCCTAAAAATATTCTTGATATTTATATATTTTTTGTCCTTATTTTATTTCTTTTTTATCATATCTTTCTATTTTTTTATGCAAGTTTTTGTTATTTTTTATTTTATTTATCTTTAAATGACTTGATTTGATCAATTAATAATAGATAAATAGTAATGTAGTAATTTAAGCACACTCTTCACATTCTTTCAACTTAAATTCAAAATAACTCACTATTTCACACATTACTGTGCGTTCACACCGCACGCGGCGAGAGCGTCAAAGTGGCCGGAAGCCATTCATTTTCAATGAGAGCCGGCGGCGAGCTCCGGCGAGAGCGGCGCGGCGCGTCTTGGACGGCGAGAGCGGCGAGAAGAGTTGAAATCAAGTCAACTTTATGGTAATAAGCTATGACGCGGTTCGGCGGCAACCAGCGGCAACCAATCGTAATGTAGAAGTCCTCCGCCTGAGAGGATACCAGAGAACACAATCCTGTAAACTTTGGTTCCGACCACATTAGTTCCTAAGCAAAATGGAGGAAAAGTTCATTATTTCTGTTGCGGGTTTTCCGTTATTGTACGACGTGTCCATGTTTACATACAGGGACATTAATAAAAAGAACGACGAATGGAAAAAGGTGTCTGAAATGGTTGGTGTTTTGTTACTTTCACATTTAAAATATTTTAATAGGTTAACTTATACCCTACGTACAGCCAGTATGCACAAAATAGGATACTGATTTATGTTCAGTTCTTATTTGCTTTGCGGCTCCTTTAAATAAAGTTTTTAAAAAATCACGCATTCTAAAATCTACGTCAGAGCGTCAGAGAATCCCCGAATCTCACGGCGTCGATGGCAGGGCGGCGAGAGCGAATTTTGCCGCTCTCGCCGGCCGCGGTGTGAACATACAGTAACCCTTTTAATAAAGCTCAAAATATCTTACATTGGGTGTCTTTGCTGACCTCTTGAGGAAAAATAATAATATAACATGATATTTCATGACTCTTGCCTCTTGATGGCCTTATACAGCCGAAACTCGAAAATTTTAATATCGTTGATCAAAATATCAATATCAAAAGTTCATTTATTTCAGTAAATCAACTTAAAAGGTGAAACTTATATATTATATAGACTCATTACATGCATAGTTAGATATTTCAAGCCTTTATTTGTTATAATTTTGATGATTATGAATTACAGCTTATGAAAGCCCCAAATTCAAAATTAGAATATTGTGAAAGATTTTCATAAGCTGTAAGCCATAATCATCAAAATTATAACAAATAAAGGCTTGAAATATCTCACTTTGCATGTAATGAGTCTATATAATATATTAGTTTCACCGTTTAAGTTGAATTACTGAAATAAATGAACTTTTGCACCATATTCACATTTTTCCAGTTTCAGCTGTAGCTCTATATGGAGAAAATGAGCTGTTCCGCTGGGTCCTAAAGTCATTTGGCTTCAGTATGCATTCAGATACACATGTAGACATTATAAAATCATTTTTGGTAAAGTTTTAGCATTTTTATTTTGAATTGAGCATTTTTAGGTTTTCCTATGTGTACTGAAGCATTCCTCGCATTCCTATGGGGGTCAGATTGACCCGTGAGGGAAGGATGTGTTACTCTCTTAAATTTCAACCACAAAACTCCTCGAATCCATTAAATTATTTGTGTGTATTTGTGGTTCAAGTGCGACAAAAGTCCTAGGGTCTTGGACCCCTCTGATGAACACTACTTTTTAACTTTTAAAAAAAAATAATAAAGTCGTTATATCCCCAATAAACAAGTACCGTACATGTACAACTTGAAATGTAAAATGCTTACTTGCTACGTAACTGACGCAACACAGTCAAAATAATGATTGATAATGACAAAATAATGAGACTTCATTTTATTTATGCAAAATATAATTTATTTCCCCCCCCAACTGGAAAACGGTAATGAGAAAATATAAAATGGGAGGAAAATTTATCTTTATTTTTCTTAGAAACTTTGCATTCACTCACAAAGCCATTTTCTTCGCACCTCATATTATTCCCACTATACAAGTTTAATGAGCAAACGCAAAGACACAAAAACATTGAAATAAAATTGTTTTTCTTCTGTCACAATTTTTTACCATCACCTTGTCCTCACCACCTCAAGCATTTCAAACATTTTTGACAGACAGTTCAACAATGAATGTGTAATATTAAAGTTAAGTACACAAAACCATCATACACAAGAGGGAGACACTAATAATAAATAGCCAATTTAGCTAATAATGTAAAAAAATACACAAGATAGACCGTTACTGTACATCTACCTACAAATACTACAAACCAATCAAAGTGTTACAGAGATTTTTAAATTAAAGTAACAAATGGTAAACTTTTAAGTCAGAAATAAGAAACATTAGTTTATCATTCAGAGGAATGTAAAAATTATTTGTATTTTTTCTTGTAAAAAGAGAGAGAGAGAAAAAAACCAAGCAATCCCATGCTCATCAGATTTATATACATAAGCGCAAAATATCAGGCAGACCAAAAATAAACGGAGGCTTTACAAAATGTTTCAATAAACATTATAAATAAGTGTGAGCTGGAGGGAATTGACCTGTATAGCATGGTCTCTGAAACCACATATATTCGGCGTGTTTGTTGTTTGTTCACGGATGAATCGGCGTTCTTTGGTCTGTGACTGATGGTGGATCTGACCCGAGAACAGTCTCAGGCGTAATTGTTGTTGTGTTCTAGCCGGGTGACGATGGTGGACACCAGCCTCTCCAGCTGCTCCGCTCTCTGTTTGCCCGTCTGCAGAACCTCCTCGTGATTGGCCTTCTCCTCGCTGTCGTAGTCCATCACCGCTTTATTAGTTATCAAAGACAGAGCGAAGACACGCATGCCACAGTGACGGGCCACGATCACCTCGTGAACAGTGCTCATGCCTAAAACAGACGAAGCCTGGTTAGTAAACTAGTTCACATTAGAAAACACGTTTAGTGATTTTTATTTCAATGTTACAGAAATGTCACTGTGAACACACCATAAGTTATTGCACTGTTGTCAGTGTGAACGCCCCTTTTGGCCAGTCAGAGAACTGCATAATTAAACTATTTACACTTTATTATTAGATCTTAAAGGGTTAGTTCACCCCCCCCCCCAAAAAAAAAAAATTCTGCCATAAATGATTCACCCTCATGTCCTTTCAAACCCATAAGACTTTTGTTCACTTTCAGAACACAAAGGAAGATATTTTCTGTCCCTCCATTCATTGACAGCTTCGCAACTATCACTTTGACGCTTCAGAAAGTTCATAAAGAGATTGTAAAACTAATCCATATGAATTGAGTGGTTTAGTCTAAATTTTCTAAAAGAAATTTAATTTAATTTATTGGTTCATTGGTTCTTGAATGTCAAACAAACATGCTTGAGCTTCTGTTTACCATAACTGAGTTGATGAATGTTTATATGTGAATAAAAGCCTTAATTCAATCTGTTCATCATATAAAGCGACAGGGCTGTGCGATATGACGATATATATCGGATGGACGATATAAAAAGTAGTGGTGTCAACAATAATCGATTCGGCGATGCATCGCAATGCGGGATATGCACGATTCAGCATCGATGCGGCAAAGTGCCATAATCGATTATGTCACTGTTTATTTTCTGGCCTTGAGTTGGACAATAAAGTTACTTTCGTGGGCATAACAACAACAACAACAATCAAGACGGCTGAGGCGAGATGACCGCGATAGACGGGTAATTAAAAACGCACCTAAAGCTTGGAAAAGCGGATATCTGGGCACATTTCGGATTCTACAAAGTTAATGGGAAACTAAACAAGACGAGGCTGAACACAGGAGCGCAGCTTCGCGGCTGAGACCCGAATAGACTAACATAAAGCTTTTACTTTTAAACACAAAAGGCACGTCCATTTGAATAAAAAAATTATATTTATTAAACAAACCAGATCAAGAGCAAAAACTAAATAAAGTGCATAACTGAAAAATAAAGCATAGGCTCAAAACTAATACAAACAGTGGCACTGCGCATTGGGCTCCAATCATTTTTTCCCGTCTTCTAAAAAAAAAATGCTGCCACACTGCCGATGTCTTTGTTGACATGGTAGAAGA
The DNA here is from genome assembly GCA_033366665.1 of Phoxinus dragarum. Classification (NCBI taxonomy): domain Eukaryota; kingdom Metazoa; phylum Chordata; class Actinopteri; order Cypriniformes; family Leuciscidae; genus Phoxinus; species Phoxinus dragarum. Next base: position 291,629 of record JARPMJ010000330.1, on the reverse strand, counting down.
GGACTGACTATGAATTAAACGGTCTCTCAATTAAATAAATAATATTCAGCAAACCTTCTAGTAGCCTACTTTCTTCAATATGTCTCTCTCCAGTGGTTTGGGCTAATCCAAAAGAAGTGAAAACAAGGGGGGTGTTCTGAAGACAGACTGTTACCTGTGAAACAGGGGTGCTCTGAAAACACCCCCATTAGTGCTTTCCACCTGATGAAACGAACGCGCAAAACGAATTAAATGAACGCGGCAAAACTGATGAAATGAACGCGGCAAAACTGATGAAATGAACGCGGCAAAAAATCGACCAATCAGAATTTTGGTCAAGCAAGAACGTATCGACCAACAATCGACTGGGAGATTACAGCCCTAGAAACCAGTGGTTTATGTTTTCTTTTTCAGGTTTGAAAATGCCATATACAATACCCTGTAGCCTACCATTCAATTTTATTTTGTTTAATGACATTTATGTCAAAGATACAGGAAAGTGATAATACACACATAGCAGCCAATAAAATCTGTTGTTCAATATATGACTGCTTGTATTGCCTCATGACTGATGAAAAATTTGCCTTGTTGTGTGCAGTAGAATTTTGATGCATCGCAATGCATCGTAGAATCGAATTGAATCGAATCGTTAGCTGGTGAATCGTAATCGAATTGAATTGTGAGGGCAGTGCCAATGCACACCCCTAATAAAAAGCCTATCGTTTCATATTATGTTCGATCGTTTATATCGTGGTGTCACAAAAAAAAAAAACGTTTACGACAAAACTTTTTCATCATTTGGATGACTGCAATCCTACACGCCGCCATGAGGATGCAGGCAGAAGCGTGATTAACAGCATGACGAGTGAAGAACCGTTCCTAAGAGGAGCTCGTTCCTAAACGAGAGACTACCTCTGTTGCATGGAGATGGTTTGGTTAACTTTCTATATGTTTGGTTGACTATTTTATTTGGATATTGAACAGGCTGCTTTGTCAAGTTAGCAATGCTAGAACGTGTGTGCGTGAGGCGCGATCACAGGAATATTTGTCTTTCTGAGAAAACGTTACTCCGTAATTTATGGTCATACGAATAGAAGCAAGCCATGACTCAAAACTGTAAAGCTAAATACAGAAGACAAGGACGATACCGCTTTCTGCCGTCTCCTTTCCGTGAACTTTGTTCGGACACTGTCGCAATGAACCGAAGCTCGACCAGCTAAAATGTTCTTTCGTTTTGTTAATCTGTATTATTTAGCCTATATTTAGCATATATGCCTATATATTAGTTTTATTCAGTTTTCTCTGTTTACAGAAGCGCTTTAAGTGCGTGATGTGACGTTGTGTGGATCCATGTTCTGTCACTATCCTGCAATTTTTGCTGGTTTCAAAAAACAAAAAAGTTGCCTACTACCTGCTATTCATTTTCACTGAAATGTAGGCCTAATTGTTTGACAGTTGGTGACGTACAGTATATCCTCGGGAAAATTAACGCCAGCACATTGCCATTGCGACTAATGACAGCTGAGCGCGAGCATTTCACTCACGTTGATATTGGCTATGTGTCAATATCACATTTGCACAGCCTGATATTGAATTGGTTGACTGGAAAATCAAAATACCGAACGATAAAATAACGTTATTAACCGGTTAATGGCAATTCCAATGTCTGTTCAGAACGATTAAATTTGATTTTATTTCCGTTTCTGGGTAATTTCCTGTCAAAATTTTGTTCGTTTGTTTTCGTTCATTGAACAGATTCGAATGTTTACATTTGTCATTTTATAAAGCAATATTTTATGTTGGGCCTGTAATTATTTGTTTTTGAACAGTGTTTTATATTTCATTCATATTTTATATTTCTACCTTCTTAAATTAAATATTTGCCCAGAAGTTCTAAATAAAGGGAGAAAAATAAATCACATGTACATTTGAATATATACTTATATATACCGGTACTCAATATATATATATACACATCTCAACTATTCTTATAGTTGATACTAAAAGAAAGTCTTTTTCCATTATGGTAAAGATATATATAAACTATTAATTGATTGAATTTACAGAAAAGGTATTATATTGTGATATATATCGTTATCGTGATATGAGATTTGTCATATCGCCTAGCCCATAAAGCGATCGAGTCTCTTCAGAATATTTGGACTACACCTCATACGGATTAGTTTCACGATTATTAATGATCATTATGAACTTTTTAAAGCGTCAAAGTGGTAGTTGCGTAGCTGTCAATGGAGGGACAGAAATCTCTCAGATCTCTTTAAAAGATCTTCATTTGTGTTCTGAAGATGAACGAAAGTCTTACGGGTTTGGAACGACATGATGGTGAGTAACTAATGACAGAATTTTTATTTTATGTGAACTATCCCTTTAAAGAGAGGCGTGCCAGCTCTTACCGACAGCATCCGCTCCCAGCTTGTTCAACATGCGACACTCGGCGATCGTCTCAAACGAAGGTCCTCCTAGAACGCAGTAAACGCCCTCTCGCAGGAAATCACTGAAACCGAGCTCTGAGCCCACGTCCAGCGCCAGCTGCTGGAGTTCACGATCATACGCGTCAGACATGCAGGGGAAGCGTAAACCAAACCTGGAAAAAAAGCAATGCAAGTTAAGGCTTGTATAATAAACAACATGATTACAGGAGTATGTGTGACACGTCTGCATGTCAATACAGCTGCACGGCGTGAGAGTGTTAATAGAAGTTCGTGCAGCCACACACATAAACATACCTTTCGTCGTTGGGTCCGGCCAGTGGGTTGTTTCCAGCAAATCCAGGCATGTTGAGATGATCTTTGATGATCATGATGTCGCCTACTTTATAGTCCTGGTTCAGGCCGCCAGCAGCGTTGGTGAGGATCACGGTCTTCACTCCCAGAATTTTGAAGATCCGCATAGGCATCGTAATCTGCCACAGAACAACAATATTAGTGTGAGATGCTCAGAGGAACCTCACGCCAGTCAGCAGTTAAATACAGAAATGGCACTAATGAAACGCAAGAACGTGTGCCAAGTACACGAGCATTAGATGGACATCTTGTCAGACGTGCTGGTTTTAGCGCTAAGGCAAGTTCAAAAGGGGAGGTTGATTATGATTTCACTTTTCTAACTTTAGTTAGTGTGTAATGTGTTGCTGTTTGAGCATAAACAACAGAATATGCTAATCAATGACTACAAAGATAAAGGTAACTACACATCAGCTACATAAATTCATCAACTAACCATTCAGAAATGTTGACTACTTCTTGAGTCTCTCCATCTTTCTGACTTTGTTTTGAACTTAAAAGGCTAAAAGTTTTTGAAATGTTCAGTGCATGTGTGGGTGAGGTAAATGGACACAAGCGCTTTAAGCTCCGCCCCCTGTGCCAGGAGCAGCAGCTCATTTGCATTTAAAGGGACAGACACAAAACGGAGCGTTTTTGCTCACCCTCAAAAAGTGACAACTTTAACATGCTATATGAAAATATCTGTGGGGTATTTTGAGCTAAAACTTCACATACACACACTCTGGGGACATCAGAGACTTATTTTACATCTTGTGAAAAGTGCATTATACCACCGCTTTAAAGTTAATGCAAAACCAACAAGTATTCTGGACTTTGCATTTCATAGGGTCAAAGAGTTTATGCTTCAATCACACACAAAACACAAACGGTTCAAACTAATTAGGTTTTCAAATAAGGTAATTTGGCAATTAGATTAATCACGTGGTGAAGAGCAAAAGCGGTCATGAAAAATCTAGGTCAGGGTTCTTTAACACCGCACAACTTGAGATTTCAGTGTATTTACATACATAGAAATGTATAAACAACCAAGGAACTGTTTGGATCTCTAATCCAGCAATACAGCCATAACTACCTCTCGGTCTAGCATTCAGACTGACAAAAAAAGCTATATTGTTTACATGGTATACGTTTGTACCTTTTGGATGGCATATCCCTCATAGAGATGAAACCGTCCCTGCATGCAGACACATGGTATTCCCTTCAAAGTGCCAAACACTAGTAGACCGGCGTGACCGTGCACTGCAGAACAGAAACAAATGCACGGATTCAGCAAATAAACTACGAGGAGTTATGGAAACCTTGCAGGGTAATATCTCACATTATACAGAAGCGCTCACCTGTACTCTGGGGGAAGTTGGGGATGTCTTTATAGTTGAAGGCCACCGAGTCTTTCAACGCATTAGCCAGTCCACCCATCCCTGAGCCGCACACGATGCCCACCAGAGGACGCACTGCAGTCTGGGACATGAGCCAGTCCGCTGTGGCCTGGCAATCCTCAAAGCTGTACCTGCAGAGAGACAGTGGAAACATTTATGAGACGACACGTCTTTAACTGCATTCCCAGCACACATGTTATGCTTGTATCTGCCCAGAAGTCAAGTTCCTGCGACGGAAAGTTTTAAAAACTAACCTATCAGATTCTGGCCTGAGGCACTGACATGGACTTTACCCACTTTTTCCACTGGTGTTTTTAACCCAACATTGGCGTCACGTCCAAGAAACACTATTACTTAGTGCTTCCCTTAAATGATCTGCGCAGCATCCCAAGTTAAAGCTACTCTCTGAAGTAATATAGTTTATTGCAGCCGGTCAGGAGTCACTTCACACACAGCAGAGCAACGCAACTGCCAGAAAAATACACACTCATTTAAAACTTCGCAGAATATGTTAAAAATACTCGATGTGCATGTGCGCCACAGCGTTTTACCTTCTTATTGGTGACGCTCAAACTGACAGTATTATCATATTAATCAATAAAGTCTAGATTTATTAAATCATCTGAGTATTTGTAGATTAGATAGACGTTATATAGGGTTTGTTTTTACTCTCCTCTTGTGAGAATAAATTTTCCACAACCTCCACACAGGGGACATAACATTTCAACATAAATATATATATTTTAAATCATAAAGTAGGAATAGACATTGTCAAACGACACTTAACGTTCAACAAAAAATAAAAATGGCATCACATTTCTCAGAGTCTGACACACTTGAACGTCACAAATATTCAACTTGTATAGAATTTACTTACACAAAAGGCATATCGAATAGCATCTGCATATATATTATGCATTATAAGATGCCAAATACTGTATTTGGCATCTTTGAATGGCTATGAAGCCTGCAGACACCGAATAAAAATATCCTGGCAGATTTGAAACTTGAGCCACTTTTGGACACATTACTGTAATCTGAGTGGCTGACTCCTGAAATAAACTTTCTGTCACAGAGCAGCTTTATGATTAAATATGGCCTTCGCAGTTTGAAAACAGTAAAAAGTTATTAATTTTTTTTTTTTAGATTTTTTAGATTTCCAATTTAATTGTAGCAAATATAAATTTTATATACAACCAATTAATTGTCTTTTTTTTAAATGCTTTTAGTAAACATGAGAGTATCTAGAGAGTAGGGTGGCAGGTTATATTGTGTTTTTGTTGTATATGATATGTATGTGTGCGTCACGTATTTTGCCATTTTTTTGTACAAAATATACATTTTCAAAAATAATTTCAATACAATCAAGTCAAAAATAGTAAAAATTAAAAATTAAAAAAAGCCATTTTTTTTAACACAACCCATTTCCATTGAATAATTCGAAGCTTTCAAAGTAAACCCGTTTCAAATCCGAAACGTCCTCTTATATAACGGTACCGAAACGCGCGCGCACTGTAGTTCATTCTCTGGCAGCTGTTCAAGACACACCACCACGTGCTCCTCGCTGCTTCGAGTCGGTTAAATGCAAATCTCACACTAAATATGACAGAATTAATGGATAAATTATGATAGATCAGCTTGAATTTAGCAGCCCCCTGTACTATGGAGGCACGGAGCGATTATATTGCATTCACCAACGAAACAGAATAGTAAAACATAGGATAACGTTACACTTTTAAAAGACAAAATAAAGAATGTAGAAATAGTTAGATCTGAAAAAAATAATAATATAATAATAATAGTTTACCCAGTGCTGCTTTCAGGAAACATGTTTAAAACCGCTGGTCAGATCCTTCACAAATACGGAACGGAAATATCGATGTTTCTAACGTTATAGCGACGGATACGGAGGTAAGTTAACTTGTGCGACGAACGACCAAGAAAACAAATAACGGAGATTTAAATAAAACAAAGCCACGTCTAACGAGTCGCGACAGTCAATAAAAACTCTTTAATAATTCCTGCAGTGTTGCTCACGTCGCCGGTGTTTTATAGATCCTCCGTTTCTGCCGCTCCTCCCCGCGTTTCTGACGCAATTTCACGTAAATGAAAGGCGGAACACACACACCCCCCCACACACCCCTGACGCAACGCCCCCTGACGCGACGCCCCCGGTCAGGGTGGGCCAACACGGGCTCTCAACACGAGAAACAGCTGTCATAAAGAAGCACCTGATATACGGGAAATTGGTTTTCATCAAGATTAGATTTATGGATGGTCGAACAAAACAAACGCATGTGACTACAAGTCATTCAAACATCAGCACTGTTATGTGGGTCCATGTGTGTTTGGCTTATTCAATCTCATTCACAATGATTTAGATAAGGAAATCGTGAACTTACATCACGACAATTACATTCTATCTTTGCCTTTGGATGAAAGCAGGCCTATTGAGGAAGTGTGTGGTGCGTAATATCAACATTAACGCACGATATAAGAGTCCTCCCTGGTGCCTTTTACCATCATGAAATCATTTAGCAAATTTTAAAAGGATTTTAGGATGTGTATTTTAAAACAGGCCATGCACAAACTTTTTTTTATTTTCTGTTGTTGTTGGAATTTAGCATTTTGACCCACTTTGACCTTGAGTCAACATTTCAGAAATGCCTAAAGTAAATAACAAGTCAAAGAATTCAGTTCTTCAACATTCCCCTCATTTACCTCAAGTTGTTGGAGAACGATATGCTAGAATGGACGAGCACACGTTATTTTAGACCTAATCTAAGAACAGGAGCAGCCAGGGCACCCCGGGAACAAAGTTCATGACCCCATGTTGACCTACGACCTGTCTCAAACATATCACATTAGGTAGAAGCATCCTATTTATATTAGCACCTCACTTCCCACACATGATCATGTCCGTCAAAACAGTATCAGAGCCACCAATGAAGACGAATGTTTTTCAATAATGATTAATTTATGCGATCACCTATTTCTGTCATTCTGTAACCGTGCCACACAGACTGGCATCATTTCAATTCATTACATCACGTATTCAGTTTTTGATGTAGTTGTTGTGATCAGCAGGTCCAAGGTACACACGTGATTGAATGGCGAATAGATTAAGCATAATATTTACAACCTCACAGTGATAAATAAATATAGGCTTCTAAAATATATTTAAAATGTATTCATTTCAATCTAAGTATACTATAAATATAGTATACTTAATATAAATACCCTGCAATTATACTTTTGGTGTACTAAACTTATATTTCAAGTTACCAACTACTTTTTTGAGTAATGTTAATATTAATATTTAATATTTTAAACTTAGTTATTCAGTAATAGTGCTGAGGTCCAACTAAAGATATACTGAAGTATATTTGATTATGCTAAAGTGAAACTATTGCAAGTATACTTTAAATATATTGCATTTAAAGACTAATTTTATACAGAGATCAAATTATCCTTACTAATATGATATTAAACACATAGCATTACAATTAAGAAATGTGCATTGTGCAGTAAAGAAGTACTCCAAATAAAGTTTAATTATTCAATTATAAGTCTCAAGTGATATGTCAGTAAATATGTTGTTGGTTTTGTAGTATACTTGAAATAAATATATTTTAAATACATTTTGGTATTGTTTTTTCCATATTTTAAGGGCCCTTGTTTTCGTCTCAGTCTCTGTTGTGACTCCACCCAAAAACATAATGAAGAGCAATAACATGTGTGGAGCTCAGACTATATAGATGACGTGTTATTTGTGGTATTTCCTCGAACACGCTGACACGCCTGCGTCCTGACCAATCGTGTGGCCTCTCTGGATCATGATGCCACAAAACAATTGAGCCTTTTCCTCCAGAGCCCTTAGGAATCAATAAAAAAGTTCCCATAGCTGTCACGAAGCCAAGTTCATTGAGCAACGAGTCCTGCAGAACAAGGTCAGGGGGCCCTTGTCATATCGCTCCTTTATGATCTGAAGCGATTAAACATTATTTGAAAGCCGAGACATCTAAACACTGTCTGAGCAAAGTCTACATAACATCATATTATGCTCCATTGCAACAGTTTCTTTTTCAGTTCGAAGAAGCTGCATCAGTCTTGAATGAACACATGGATCTTTATTCAACAAACTGCACAGATAATAACATCATTCACGCCAGATAATTGCTAAATATACTCACTTCAGACCAAGTGTGTGCATGAAAGTCACATGTGTCGTCATCAGACACAGCGACCCCACTATTCTTAATGAGAGAGAGTGTGTGCGGTATGTGTGGAATGTGTGTGAGCCTGACTAACTGCCACACACACAAGCGGTTTTGCTTGTAATAATCCAACACAATGGCGTAAATGCAACATTCGAGAAGAGCTCGGTCACGAGCCAAAGCGTCATGTCTGTAACACGGTTTGAGACGCGCAGATCTAGAGTGTTCTGTGGCCAGTTGCATAATCTTAGTCACTGTGTCTTCAGAACTAGTTTGATCAGTTAACCATCTTACTTTTCCAATTCAAAAGATACGGATCTTATGTAACGGGCCACTGTGCTTCATCTTTGACCCTGTCTGATTATGATCTACAGATTGACACACAAGCACATGACTGCAGAATCTGTGCAAACGTTTTGTCCTGCACCAAAGTCCCGGATTTAAAGGGGGGGGGGGGGGGGGGGGGGGGGGTAAAATAAGATGTAAAATAAGTCTCTGATTTCTACAGAGTGTGTGTGTGAAGTTTTAGCTCAAAATACCCTACAGATATTTGTATATAGCATGTTAAAGTTGTCACTTTTTAGAGGGTGAGCAAAAACACACTGTTGTGTCCCTTTAAATGCAAATGAGCTGCTGCTCCCGGCACAGGGGGCGGAGCTTCAACAGATTGTGCACTGAAAAGTTCAAAAACTTTTAGCCTTTTATGTTTAAACCGGAGTCAGTCATTTTCTAGTAATTGATTAGCATATTCTGTCATGATAATCTATAAATCGTGCACTCTAAAAAATGCTGGGTTGTATCAACCCAATTTTTGGTAAAATATGGACAAACCCAAACTTTGGGTTAAAAATGTAATGTAAAAATTTAACCCAAAGGCTGGGTTTGTCCATATTTTACCCAAAATTGGGTTGAAACAACCCAGCATGTTTTAGAGTGTGTTCAGGGGGCGGGGTTTATGTAAATTTTAGGGTTGGTGATGTCACTAACCCTGGAGGAATGTCGTGTATAGTTCTTACCAGCCGTTTATTATAGTCCTTAAAAAGCGATTTCTGTAAAAGCAAATATAATCCTTTACTTTGAACGTTGAGCGTTGTAACTTTGCAGATGTTGTTTCTGCTCAAACAGCAACATTACACACTAACTACAGTTAGAAAAGTGAAATCATAATCAACCACCCCTTTAACGAATGAAGAACGGCTTATATGAATCAGTTGTCGTCAAAGTTAGGAAATTAAACAGCGCAGGACACGAGTCACGACCTTTAATGTGTTGCTTCATGAACCGACAAGCATTGAGATGTTTTTGTGTAATCTGCATCGAGTGAGAATCTGGGGAATATGGGTTCTATATAGAACCATAAAGGGTTCTGTCAGCTTTGTGTATAACTTTTTAGAGGTTCCCATCAATTTATGGATTTCGTTTTAATTAATTGATTAATTTTAATTACATTGATAAACATTCAAACAGCTCACATTAATAGTTTATCACCTCTTAAACATGAATATAATTTAAGACATTTCTAATCATAGAACCTTTTTGGCACGAAGGGTTCTTTTAAATTGAGTCAAGAACCCCAGCGTTCCATTTGGAACTCTATAGAATTTTTTTTTTTTTTTTTTAAAGAGTGATATAGCGGGACTGTGAAACACATTGAATGTGTTTTAAAATGTTATGTAATGTGTGTTTGGGTCAGTTTAACTGCAGACATTGACAGCCAAACGTATTTGGACTCAGACCAAAGTAAATGTAGGCTTAACCTCAGTTTTCTCTCACAGTCCTTCGTGAATGACTTAAATGTTGAACTTCCTGCGCAGCAAACACACAGAGCTTTAGTAAACATACAGACGGGTACAAAAGTCACCGTTAGAATAAGAAGTAGAAGAGGAAGAACATTTTGAGGAACTTGAGGAAATTTTGGACATTATAAAAAGTGATGTAAAAGGAAGGGAAAGGAAGAATCTTTCTTATTAAACTCGTTCCCATGAAGCTAAAGTTTTCCAGATGATGTTGTTGTGCCTCATCAGTCTCATGAGACATGTTTCACTGAGTCATCTACTGCCACCGACTATCAGAATGTGGACACTATGCCAACCGTTCCCTTCTCGAACAAGCCATCGCTCCGTCCTTATCTCTCTTATCACCCTTATAAGAAACAGAGGGATAACAAGAAAAATAAATAAGACAGGAAATGGGTGATAAGCCACGATAAGATAAGCTTAATCGATAAGGCAATCTTCTGTGTACATCATAAAACACTTTCCACATTAGACTTGGTCAACAATGAAATATACAGTTTTGCAACAAATCTATTATGAAACTCAGACCATCACAAGAACAACTGCGTCATTTTAGCATTACTGAACTCCAAAGTGAGACAACTCCGATGGAGAATAATGGGCAGCCGCCAGCCGCTGACATTGTGGTGTGCAGACACTGTTTATTTTAGCAAATATTTAGGCCAAGGCCCTAGTACAGGTCAGTCACGCACAGTACAGATGTGACGAGAAGGAACTGAGCGGTACGCCGGCAATTGGCGCATCCAGGGGGTGGTGTGATGATGGTGGCGTTTCATATCACTTTGAGAATAAAAGTGAATGTCCTGCATGTCCCTCCCTCAACTCTGAGTTTAACAGATGCTTTTTGCAAGTCATTGGATACTAAGTCTAGGGATCGGTTGGGTTGCAGATGTAATGAACACATGCACTCGAAGACAAAAATCCCATTGTTCAATTCTAAAAGGCCTTAATTCATAATAAAGAGATACTTTGCCATGACTTTCTTTCATCCAAGCAACTGTTTTGCATTGAATCAAAGAGGAAGGTTAATATTATCACCATGGTACATGCAATGTAAAAGGGCACCAATTATGTCCCTTTTTACAAGATGTAAAATATGTCTCTGATGTCCCCAGAGTGTGTGTGTGAAGATTTAGCTCAAAATACCCCACAGATATTTTTATATAGCATGTTAAAATTGCCACTCTTTGAGGATGAGCAAAACACGTAAAGTTGTTGTGTATCCCTTTAAATGCAAATGAGATTCATCTTTCAAGAAGAGGGCAGAGCTTCAGGAGCTCGTGCTCGTGTCAGGATGCACTGAAAACATCTCTCAATAGCAATGTTTAGTCTGAACCGGAGTCAGTCAGTCGGACAATAATGCCTACAGAGCCAGAGAATATATGTGTATGGAGATAAAACTATTGTTTTGTTTAATTACGATTATAACTTATTTTTCATCTTGCTTTTATCCACTATTAGTACAAGCCTGTTGTAGAGTAGACCCTGTCCTAATGATGGCCAGAAAATGCACTGAGTTTTATGAAGTTTCTTGTACATCACACAAACGATGAAGTGTTCGTTTTACTCCAGAAAATCACTGTAAGAGCTGAATAAACAAGAAGTGCACATTTAAGTCTTATCCATAAACTCTCTCTCTCTCCCTTTCATTATCATCAACATACACAGCGAATTACACAAAAACATTACAACTGACAGTTAACAAACACATACACACCTTTTCAGGGGGTGCTAACACGATCTCATATAAGTGCGTATCTATACGACGAATGCTATTTCTTGAGCCATTTATACGGCAAAATTAGTTTTCGCGTGCATATGATATGCGGTTTTCAGTGCGTAGCATATGCACACAAAACATTTTTTTGCCGTATAAATGGCGCGAGAAATGACATTCGTGGTATAGATACGCACTTTCATGAGATCGTGTTGCATATCTGTAAAACAAATCTGATGATGAACTGTAATAAAGTGTTGTCACGATACACACACGGGAAACGGTAAGATCCATTTGCAGTATTTTATTAGGGTAATCCGTACTCACAAAACCAGTCCAGGCAAGGGTCAAACTCCAGAATAGTCAATCCAAACACTAGCACAAAACAAGAAACCAGCAAACCAGAACCTCGGAAGTGACATGACATGTAACAAAGACTGACAAACACTGAAACCAACAGGGTATATATACACACAGATACTAACAAGGGACGGGAAACAGCTGTGTGCAATGATCAATGAGTGACAGAACAGGATGATGGGAAATGTAGCGATGAGTGAATGACACCGTGGGGGAAGAGGACCTCTAATGTTTACCCAGGGAAACACAAACCAGACACTGTGACAAGTGTGCGCTCTCACTTTCATTACATGACCAGTAGGCCTATCGATCCGGAGACTCTAAGCTGGATCACGAACACAACCGTTGGTACAGATCCATCGTCGTTAACAACTTTTTAGCAAAGTCTGCTGGGTAAGTATACCCTCATTCACAAAGCAATCTGGTGTAAAATGATTTGCTTGAAAATAAACGTACCTAGGTAGATTGGGGGGGGGGGGACATTCCCTTCAAAACAATGTGTCTTCAGCGGCTCAGATGTCGGGAGTAAATGACGACTGCTATGTTCATCCTTACATCCAACAACAAAACTCCTCAATCGCTTAGAAGACATTCTTGACTACAGCTGCTCTGGCGTTTTGTATAATAGGTCCCCTTTAACATCAATGCTGATCAATGATGGTCCTCATAGACAACAGCAGCTTGGACATGCAAACACTTCAAAATCTCTTCTTTTGTGCTTCATTGAGAAAGAAAGTTATATAGATAACAGAAAACACATTGGACTTATCGCTGAACAGAGTTTTCTCTATTAGTCAACAATGAAGGGGACATTGACGTTGTTCGTGATGTCAGAGATTGTACATGCTCTCGTTTTTCTCTCAGACACAAATTTGATCTTTGTAGATCAGAATGAGTAATGTGAGAACATATCTGGAGAATCTCCCTCCAGTGTCATGCGTGAAACCGGCGACATCCGCAAGAGTGAACTTGAAGGACTTTATTGTTGTAAGTAACGTGCTCCTCCTGAAACTGGAAATCAGATGAGCTATTTGAGGGGACGTGCCGTTTCATATTAGGTGTAACAAGTTGAGGACAACATGCAGACCTGTCTGTGTCCTGCACGAGAAAGAGAGAACGCAGTTATATTGAGAAAAGCAGAAAGAGATGACTTGAGATAAAATACCTCTAGCGTCTGATTCTTCACGTGAGAAATCATCTGGCTGCCTTTTGCTTTCGAACAGTGAGCTGTTTCACAGGCCTTCAGGAAAAAGAAGATACATCTTGACTTCTCCTTGAACTCATAATTAGATGAGTGGACACGTGTCCTCAATAACGTGGAGGAAACTGCAGAACAAACCTAAAAAGACAGATCGTAAATGTGAGATCTTTATAACATCAAGTCAGGCCAGTTTTATTTATATAGAACTTTACAAAATGTACATTGCTTTAAAGCAGCTTTACATAAAAATACTGAAGTGTTAATGTCTGAAATTGATACATACGTATATTAAAGGTGTTTTTTTACCTTAACTGAGCAGCTTCGGAGTCATTGGAATGGTTATATTACTTTTTCGGGTTGAATGGTGGTCGTCTCGCACCCCGCTATCGCCTGTGAGTGGAAAAAACACACTTGCAACTTTGGGCCGCCGGCCGCCGCGTCAGGAAGTATCGCGTGATATCAGGTCTCGCGTTGTAACAAATTTCTTTACGGCAAAAAAAAATCTGCTAAAATTCTGTCATTATTGCGCTCCCTCACGCTGTTCGATCCCGAATGAAGACGACGTTGTAAAGAATGTCCCGTCTGCTGTGATGTCGTTGATCTACTAGCTCTGGGATCTGAGAGTCGCCAACGAGTTTTTCGACATGGTTATCAAATATCTATTCCGAAGCTGTAGGGGGCGCTCTATAGAGAAACCTGCGAGCAACCTGCGAGAAAATAGAGAAACCTGCTTTAACATACAGCCAACTGATGGCAGCTGAAAATTGGTTATTGAAACGAACAGACTAGATTCTCAGTCACTGTTTTCTGCTTGATAAATGTAATAAAAAAGACAACAAACAATTAATTAAAGGGATGGTTGATTATGATTTCACTTTTCTAACTTTAGTTAGTGTGTAATGTTGCTGTTTGAACATAAACAACATCTGCAAAGTTACAACGCTCAAAGTTTAAAGCAAAGAAAGATATTTGCTTTTAAAGAAATTGCTTTTTAAGGACTACAAACGGCTGGTATGAACTACATTCCTCCAGGGTTAGTGACATCACTAACCCTAAAATTGACATAAACCCCGCCCCCAGAACACGATTTATAAATTATCAAGACAGAATATGCTAATCAATGACTAGAAGATAACATAACCCACTGCGCAATGTGGCGTCGGAGTGACGTCTTTTCTATTACATTTTTGGACGTCCAATTTCGGTCCACTGAAGGGGTTGTTTTGTAACGCCAGACGACGTCTTTTTTCAACATCTACCGCACGTCTAATGTTGACATCCGTGGGACCTCCGTGTAAGGGTTATTTATATTCCAAATGTGGTCGTTTGTGGATGTCTTTTCAACATCAAATTTAGACAAATTTTACGTTGTTTTTATACAACTTCTATAACTGTAGTCCCATGTTTCAAAAGGGTGGAGGACATGTTTTCTGTACCATTGTATTTACATTTATGCATTTGGCAGATGCTTTTTATCCAAAGGCACTTACATTGCATTACACATTTACATTCCTATCAGTTCTTGCTTTCCCTGGGAAAAAAATCGAACCCATAATCTTGCGTTGCAAGCACCAGCGCTCTACTGTTTGAGCTACAGGAAAACTATATTAACTGTGTCTCCAGTTATCACCTGCTGCTGAGACAATCAAATGGAGTTTTTGGAAAACGATCTTATATAATTATTAATAATCTGTATTCATATGTATTAATCATGTTGATAACAACAATGTTGATATTTGTAAATAAAAAATATATTATATTAATCATGTAAATTTCCTGCACCTGTCATAGACGTCCAAAAAATTACCCATTTCAAAGGTCAAATGTTGAATGTCAATATGACGTCCAAGTTGGGTCATGGTTGGACGTCCAAATTGTGGACCTAGTTTGGACGTTGAATAGATGTCCAGAATTGGTCACGGACCGACGGACCCAATATAGACATGATCTGCACGTCTATCCGACATCCAATGTTTAGTGGGAAGTAACATAAATTCCTCAACTAACCAATCAGAAATGTCCTGTTGCTTCTACATGTTGTCACTTCTTCTTGAGTCTCTCCATCTTTGTCTGACTCCGGTTTGAACATAAAAGGCTAAAAGATTTTGAAATCTTCAGTGCATGTGTGTGTGAGGTAAAAGGACACAATCTGTTGAAGCTCCGCCCCCTGTGCGGGAGCAGCAGCTCATTTGCCTTTAAAGGAACAGACACAAAACGGCAGTGGCTCAGTGGTTCATGTAGATTGTCTACAAACGGGAAGGTTGGTGGTTCAATCCCCGGTTCCACTTGACCAAGTGTCGAGGTGTCCATGAGCAAGACACCTAACCCCAGCTGCTCCCGACGAGCTGGATGGCGCCTTGCATGGCTGACACCGCCGTTGGTGTATGAATGGGTGAATGTAAGGCTAAATGTAAAGCGCTTTGGTGGCCATTGGGTCTGTGAAAGCGCTATATAAATGCAGTCCATTTACCAAAACGGTGTGTTTTTGCTCACCCTCAAAAAGTGACAACTTTAACATGCTATATAAAAATATCTGTGGGGTATTTTGAGCTAAAACTTCACATACACACTCTGGGGACATATATTTTACATCTTGTGAAAAGGGCATCATACCACCCCTTTAAAAAACAAGGCTTTGAATGTGTTGGAGACTCTTAATTAATGAAGAGCATCTTATCAGGGTTCTGTGTGAAGGGATTGAATGTTTCAGTCTTACTTGTGGACTGTGTTACAGCAACATAAATCATAAAAGCTTTCAGCTCATGCATTTGACATGGTCATGATTGGAATGGAATAACAAACTGTTAGGTTACTCATGTTGTTCCAGAACTGTATGACTTACTTTCTTCAACTGAACAAAAAAGGAAACGTTTTGAAGAACAAAATTCTACTGAAAAACAACAGTTTTATGTGAAGAACAGAAGTCATCACTCACTGTTAATAAGCTACTGCATTTTGCACAGTTTACCTCAATGTTTCACCTCTTTGATCCCAATTCAGGTAAAAAAAAAAGAAGTGAAATATGAGCAACGCCCCATTTGACATCCAGTCATTCTGGTCCATGATAAACCCTTTAAAAATGTTTCGGTGAAAGGAGTCAGACAAGACCTGATGTGTAATTATCTTGTTTATGAGGCAGGGTGTTCGAATTGCAGAGAATATACTTATATATATTTTTAAAAGTACATTTTTTAGAAACAATATAATTATATACTCTGCAATTCGAACACCCTGCCTCATAAACAAGATAATTGCACATCTTGTCTTCCTTGTGTGTATGATTTATGTGTAGCAGTACGCAACATGCAACCATAAACATGGCACACCTTACTGGGTTGCATGTATAATTCATGATATTAGTTAGCTATTTTCTCATTTATTTATTTCCCCCCGCATTTTTGTGTAAAAGACTCAAACTTTTCAGTGTGGTCAAATTATTTTTTTTATAAAAAAAAAAAAAAGCAAACAAATAAATTGAATTAATTCAAAATGCAAATTGCATATGATGCATTGCATACATATCGCAGAAATAGTAAGCAGTTTGCTAGTGTGCTAATACAAACATAGCCCTATAGCTGTCCAAGTGCTCTTGATTCTGTCTATACTGGGATTATTTGTGCAGTGCCGCCCTCTACTGGAAGGATTCATTCTCAGCTCTTTTTCTGAGCTTTTCAATAAAGACCAATTTTGGGAAACTTGTTTCAAGAGGAGAAATCCGAACCAGCCAGGCTGTTGATGCATAACATGTCTATGGACTTTTAAATGCATTTCTTAAGGAAATAATATTTTAGACGTTGCCACTCAAGTCATAAAAGCTGCATGAACAATTATAAAATAATTAGCAAAATACTGTTTATTAAAGTATTGCATGTCACACCACAGAGCATGTCCGCTTCCCAAAAGTGTTAATGCCAAGTTGTCAACTATACCTAATGTCAGAAAAAGACAGATTGCTTGAAAAAATATTATGATGCAACATTGAACATTTACCCCCGGTTTCACAGACAAGGTTTACGACTGAAATGCATGTTTGAGCTGTTTTATCTGAAAGCAGCTTTATATATATCTTAATAGGCTGTCAGTGTCATTGTTTTCTCTCAAGATTTTTCTAGCATTTTTATAAATCTACTTAAATGTCCTAATTGAACTAAGGTCTAATCCTGGCTTAATCTAAGCCCTGTCTGTGAAACCAGGCCATAGTCTGACTCTGAGTTTATATTAAAGGGACTGGACACCTACCAGTTGGAAGGGTCTCTGTACCGCCACAGGAGGGCTCTAGAGCGCAGCGTTCCTAAGAGACCCGGGAGCTGATCGCAGGAATGGAAGAACACGAGGGAGAATCCTTTGGCTGAACCATGAGGCCAGCTGTGAGTTACAGGAGTTAACAGTCAGAGCACCGATTATTACCCTAATAAAACTTCCCTCAATGATTGTCCAAATAAAACTTCCCTGACTCGGAAGGCATAAAACTTCACCGAGCGGCTCCCTCAGACAGAAGATGGGCACCGCTATCCCTCTTTCTTTGAATAAAAATCCTGAATGAAAGTCCCAACGCTCTGTGTTTATGTGTGTGTGTTAGTGGACTGGACTACAAAAGCATTGAAACTCACTATAAAGTTCAGCTTAGGAGGTATAAACTGAACTGCAGAAAGGGTATGACACTGAATTGAATATCAACGGCTCAGAAGGGGACACTTGAGGGAGAAACAGAGAGAGGGACGGAAGTTGAGTAGGAAAAAAGCAAGTGAACCATGTGTTCAGTAAACAAACGGAGTGTGATGCCAGAGAAAAGGGTCAACAAAGAGAGGGAACAAGGAGAAAAAAGCCTCTTCCGACAGAGCCAAAGGGAGTCCTGACCGACTTACATCACCTCTGCTTCCTTTTGCGCCTCATTCTGTTCTTTTCCATCCATCCTTTCTTCTCTTGTTCATACATCCTCTCATTTGCATCTTACATCCCTGACTGGGTGAATTCAGGTTGATTGGGACACTTTTTCTGTCACCTGACAGAAAAGTGTTTCAATCAACCCGAGAACACCTTAGGCTTTTATTTAATGTAGGCTATAGATTAGGGTAGATGTCATAGCCTACTTAAGTAATGAGGTCTTTATTTCGTAAATTTGATTCTCAAAATAAATATTGAAACTTACCTAACCTCAGGTTCTTTCTGGCCCAAGAAAATCGCGCGCTTTGGCAGATGGGCGGGAACTCGAGATTGATGCGCGTGTGAAAAAGAGACCCGCAATGTCTCGTGCCGTCGCGTGAGGATTAATGTGTCTGCTCGTCTATAGGGCACGCAGTAAATCTAACTTCCGCCACAACAACAAGCTGCACGTTGTCCAGCCTTCAGAAATAACCTTTAGAGTGTAAATAGTTAAATTTCATTAGTTGGTATGACAGCCACTTGTTATTGTTCAGCCTGGTGACGCCAACAACAAATAACATTTCAACATAAATTAAACTGCTACAGAGCTTTTATGTGTGATGGATAAACGTATTTAGAAAAATGTAAAATAAAAATACACATTATATTAAATTGTCTGGTTATACCTCAACTTCAAATAAAGCGCGACGCCATTTTTACGTTTTTGCTGACGCGACATTTAAAATCCCCCCAAAACAAACAAACAAACAAACAAACAAATACATTTGTGGCAAAAATGTGTTCGATCTTTAGAAATGTAGCCTATTTAGTCTATTTTTCCTCCCACAAACGTGTGTGTGAAAATAAGACCTATAGCCTATAGCCGATTGGCCCTTGTGTAGCCTACCATTCAACTTCTATTCTTTACAAACTAATTGTAATGAGAAAAAAAAAACAGAATAAATAGGCTAATTAGGCCTATCTACACCCTAGTATTTCTTCAAAAACGTTAAAAATAATAATCTCACATTATGCTTTTAAATTAAATAGCTAATTAAGTAAGTTACAATTTTAAAAGGCCTACACTTTTTTTGTTGGCTTTTTATTCTGTAGTGTTAGTAATAGCATATGTTAGCCTACATAATACAAATAGCCTAGTAGCTAACTTAATAATTAGTCATGATTTTTCTCTGCCCCTTCCAGCGCCTCTTTTCAAAGGTTTGCACCTGTTTTCTGCGCTGTTATTCATGCGGACTTGGATCGACTTCAAAGTCATGTCACTTTAAAAGTCGCAAATTCCGCTTGGATAAAGAAATAAAGTGGGGGAATAAATCGCCACAGAACAAATTCAACATCCGAGGTCGCATGTATAAATAATGAACGTGTCCTCCGAACAATGGCAACATACAGTTTGTTCATTTCGACATATTTAAATCAAGCAGAAAAGTTGACAAAGGCTGAACAGCGGAGGAGCTCAACAAGGGCTCTATTTACAGACGGAGGAGGAGGAGCGGAGGGCCACTGAATTAATGAATTAAATAGTGCTGAGGCGCTGAAAGTACGTATTTTCATCAACAATGAAAGGCAGGACTGAGACGAGCGGCGAAAGTTTTCAGATAGAGCTGCTAACAAAACTTATTGAGCAGTTCCACTTAAGACTATACAAGAGATAAAGAGAGCGAGGAGGATTGAAAGAGAGAGAGAGAGAGAGAGAGAGAGAGAGAGAGAGAGAGAGAGAGAGAGAGAGGAGGGCATTACATAATAAATCGGTAACATTCGACCGGGGACGAGCACCGACTGACACTTAACTTATTAGGGTCGAAACGATTATATATATATATATATTTTTTTTAGCTTGACCGATTGCATGACAGTTTAGGTAGTGCATTTTTAAAAATAGTGTTAATAGTTTCAAATTTGTTTATTGAATATTAACATGTAGAATTATGAGACCTCCGCAGCTTGTCACTCTCCTGGCGCGGATGATGATGATGATGTTGTCAGGCACGCGCTTATCTTCATTCTGAACGCCTTCTCAACTTTCGCCTCAAATTATCCTCTGATGTGTCCTGACATCGGAAAACAGGAGTAAACTGTTGCAAATCACAAATAGAGCTCTGCGTTCAAGTCCTCAGTTAAAGGTAAGTGCTGAAGTAAACCCTTGCGAGGCCTTGCGGTGGTGTGCTGAGATTGTTGTTCATCTTTATGAAGCCATAAGCATGCCGTTTATTTGAAATATGTGCAGTTTTGAGCAATCCAACAACATTTCTCTTCCTCAAATAAGGAAAGAGAGTGAAGAAGATCCTTGCGAGGTAGACAACTCCACGTGAGCCTGTAGAAACAGGTGCACCTCAACAAGATGCATTATGATTATTGTAAAAACATATCAGGCCTACTGATAATATCGTTGCAAATAAGAATCAGGGTGAAAATGTAGCCTACAGACATATAACGTGTTATTGAGTTGTTTAGCCTGCTGACTGCTTGTTTAATTTGTAATTTAATTATATTTTCTCTTTATATTAGTCAATTGCTTTAGTTTTATTTGTGTTTGTATAACTCTCTTTCAAAGTTCATATTTTTATGAAAAAAATATTTACCCTAAAAACAATGTTTCCTTAACTTAAGCAAAATTTGACTGTGAAATTTATCTTTGCAAATGCCTTTTTTTGTTAGTTTTTTTTTTTTTTTGCCAGGTATTGCTTTTGTCAAATGCATTTGTCTGCACAACTTTTTAACATTTAAATATCATGGCTTTTGGTAGCACTTTATTTTACAGTCCTGTTCCCCATGTACATAATGTACATATTACAGTATTTACAATAACTGTGTAATAATAATAACTAGGTACTAAACCTAACCTTATATTACCAGTACTTTATAGGGAAGAACACACATGTACACGTACTGTAAAATAATGGGTTACACTTTATTTTAAGGTGTCATTGTTACAGTGTAATTATATATTTAATTACTGAGTAATATTAATTAACTACATATACTATAGGGTTAGGGGTTTGGTTGAGGGTTAGTTGCATGTAATTATGCATAATTTACTGTTATTACTATGGTAAGTATGTAACATATGTAACAAGGACACTGTAAAATAAAGTGTTACCAAATAATGTGCAACCTGTTTTTTTTTTAAAGTCGAACTTTCAGTGTTTAAAGCTTTTAAATGCAATGCACAGTTACAGTTTGCTCAATTAAATAACGCCGCTTCTGTTTCATGAGCTGCAGAGAAATAACATTTACTGATGCAGAGATATAAAAGAGGAGGCATATCTGCCACTATCAAATCATTTCATAGGCTCTGACCTGAAACACAACATTGCGTGGGTCTTTTCTCTTTTTTTCCTTTTCTTCTTTCAACTGATCTGATACGCTCCCCATGGCTCTTTCTGGCAGACATCACAACTGGCAAAAGTTTTTGGATTTCCTCTTTGGACTGTCCCCATTCATTTATTTTGGAGATTTAAACCAAGCTATTAATGAAATAAATACCAGGCTGCGTGCATAATGTGCAATAGATTAGTTCATAGAGATAATGGTCAGGAAATGTTGATCTGTAAAGTGTCTCGATTGTTGGCAGAGTGGTTTCCAGAACACTTTGCACTGGATCAAAGACGTCGAGCACATTTAACTGTGACTGTGAGAGTCGCATTGATCCGGTGAATGGAGGAAAGTAAAAGTTTGCACAGCCACAGAATACTGATGAGAGACTTAAATATCGGTTTGTTTTTCAGTCTGTCCATCTCTCGAAGTCATTCCTTCCTCTCTCTCTCTCTCTCTCTCTCTCTCTCTCTCTCTCTCTCTCTCTCTCTCTCTCTCTCTCTCTCTCTCTCTCTCTCTCTCTCTCTCTCTCACACACACACACACACACACACACACACACACACACACACACACACACACACACACACACACACACACACACTTGCAGTGTTGTATTTTTCAATGGTGGCTTTTGTCTCTTTCATCTCATCTCCCGAACAAAAGGATTCTTGTGTATACAGGACGGGGAGTGAGAAAGAAAGAGATTGAGGGAGGAGAGGAAAAAAGAGTGACAAAAAAAGTCAAAGGCAGTTTGTAAACTGCGCAGTGAAACCATCAGGGCTTCTTTTACGTGTGTGTTTTGACGCTCTCTGTGAAGTCAGTCAGCACACATGATCAGTGTGTGTTAGAGGATGATATGAGTCTGGACAACCGCTCCTGATTCTCCAGGACTGTTCTGCACATTGTAGGACATCAAAAAAGTCATAAAATACCGAATTGAAATATGCAAATACTGACAGGATTCTCCGGTCCCTCTCAGACAGTAGTGAAGGAGTTTGCATGTATTCTGGACACTTTTATATTCATAGTGAAATATTCACGCGTAGGCTAAATGTACAAGCATTTATTTATGCCTTTAGATCAAAAGGTCTTTGAGAGCATGAGAAACACACATCCAGTGTCTGCTCCATGCACTGTACTTGTGCGTGCGCGTGTGGGCGCGTACTCGCCGCAGTTCAGAGGTCAGCTGTGTGTACACTCCGCTCATAACACGTGTCTCGGCCTCGGCCGGCGTTAGTATCAGAGCACAGAGAGCCAGACAGATACCTATTCATTCTCTCAGTGTGAGTCCAGAGAGAGAGAGAGAGGTCAGAGAGGGGAGAGCGTATCAGATCGCCCTGGTACTCATTCATTTCATTTATTTATTTTATTTGGTGCGGAAGGCAGAAGCTGAGTGAGACTAAACTACCACTTCTTAGACATTTAAACAAGAGAGGGATATTGAACATAGTGCATGAATGCAAAGTCAGTCCTCGTGTAACCGCACTAAGATATCGCCGCTGTCCGTGTCCAACACTTTAGAGGTTGCTCTTTCATATTTCAGGACTCAATGGAGTTTTTTTTAGGTATGATTTTGTTTAAATATTAACTTTGTTTTTGCATTTTGTCCTAAAATTCACAGATGAAGCACATAATTCATTTGTTTGACATCCAATAAGTGTATAAAAACCAATACAATTAAGACAGTGGATATTTACAATCATATTTTCTTAGCGATAGATGCTATTTACTCTAACATTATATATAAAATATGTTAAAAAAACAGCAGTGTTTTCTTTGCAATAAGTGTAAGTAGTTAGATGCTATTTATATTTAAAGGTGAAAAATTTTAATATGGTGCAAAAGTTCATTTATTTCAGTAATTCTACTTAAAAGATGAAACTAATATATTATATAGACTCATTACATGCAGAGTGAGATATTTATTGTTATAATTGTGATGGCTTACAGCTTATGAAAACCCCAAATTCAAAATCAGAATATTGTGAAAAGGTTTTCATAAGCTGTAAGCCATAATCATCAAAATGATCACAAATAAAGGCTTGCAATATCTCACTTTGCATGTAATGAGTCTATATAATATATGAGTTTCACCTTTTAAGTTGAATTACTGATATAAATGAACTTTTGCAATGGATTTATTTTTAAAATGAAGCCCTCCCTAGACATACCCCTACATCTAAATAAACCGATAAACACTTTATTATTAAACGCATGTTAGACACTTTATTTCCACTTTTCGAATATTTTCTTCATTTTTATTGAAAATAAATGATTTTCTGATCTGATGGGAAAAGGGAGTAGATGGAGTCGATTTATGGGTCGATTTGCATCAAAACTTTCTGTCACGCGCCTCACCGCTACACTATTGCTACTGTTGGCAATCCAGCGTTTTCCGTAATCTGGTCTGGCCAATCAGACGTCAGTGGGCGGAGTCAGTGTAAATAGCCTCTGCCAACAAGACGAGATATTCGCACTTATCAGATCATTGATCCTTTAAGAATTTAATGAGCCAAATACATTTATATAGTGCTTTTTTACAACACGCATTGTTTCAAAGCAGCTTTACAGAAAAACATGATGTTAAATGTTTAAGATATCTCCATGCCTCCATATTTAGCAGTTTACAGCTGGGCGAAGGCAATCATGCAGTTGAGATTTGCTATATTGCTTTACATGAGGTTGCTGTAAAGAAACATGCATGCAGGTAAAGTTGGACATACTTTATATCCAACTTTATTTAAAGCGCTGGGTGATAATATATATATAAAAAAGAGATGTTTGAGCTCATATTGAGATTTCAACTGGTTGCAGACTATGAATCTTGGCGAATCTGAGATAATCGTTGAGATCTCTTCTGAAACACCGAATCTCGTGTCTGAGGAAAAACTTTTCTCCTTCATTTTCATATCAGTGTGTTTGAAGCTGGTGTTTTGGTGTTTTTTTAGTGGATGTATGAAGTCAGTTCTCCACAAGTTCACACAGGTTTCAAATAAAAACGCTTTAAAAATAAGAGGACGCATTATGCCATTTTATACGTACTAAAAAATATGATATGATCAATAAGTTATGACAGCATTTGTTAAGCAATTTACAACTTTTTTTATAAGTTATACACAATTCAGCGGTTTTTATAGTTAGTTTTAAATAATTTAAGTTCAAATGACTTAAACATCCAAGTTGATTGTATTAAACTTTTAAGGCAGCAACTATTTTATTGCAGTGTACATGTCATAGCCGACCATTAATTGACATCAGAAAACCTGAACATGCAAATGTGTTGTTAAATTATTGAAATATTATTAATCTAAAATCTCATGTATTTAAAAAAAACGAAATAAACTTTTCTCCTTCATTTTTATATCAGTGTGTTTGAAGCTGGTGTTTTGGTGTTTTTTTAGTGGATGTATGAAGTCAGTTCTCCACAAGTTCATACAGTGTCCAAATAAAAATGCTTTCAAAATGAAAGAGGACACATTATGCCCTTTATATACGTACTAAAAAATATTAAATATTGAATTTCTTTTAAGTTATGACAGCATTTGTTTTGCCGTAAACTCATCAAAAAAAGTTAAGCAATTTACAACTTTTTTATAAGTTATACACGATTCAGCGGTTTTTTACAGTTAGTTTCTTAAAGTAATTTAAATGACTTAAACATCCAAGTTGATTGTATTTAAACTTTTAAGGCAGCTATTTTTCTTGCAGTGTATAATGTCATAGCCGACCATTAATTGACATCAGAAAACCTGAACATGCAAATGTGTTGTTAAATTATTGAAATATAGATATCTAAAATCTCATGTATTTAAAGAAGTCAAAGAGATTTTGTCAAAACTTGTTTTAAAGAATATAGCACCCCAAAAATGTTAATTCTCTACACTCGCCCTCAAGTTGTTCCAAACCTGTGTGAGTTTCTTTCTTCTGCTGAACACACAAGAAGATATTTTGAAGAAATATAGAACAAATTGAGGGTGAGTAAATAATGTCAAAATTTTGGCTTTAAGTGTCCAAATACTTGTGACTTTTGAGGCCACCGTAGATGTATTTCTGAAGAATTAGAGAAAAAAAAGTTGTTTGTGGAGCTTGAAAAGTTTCTCCAATGATATTGGTTCTTGACTAATGTATGATTGTGTTGTGAAACTTTATTCCAGAAAAATGTGGGATTAACAACACCCAGATAGACAATGTGTGGCTTGCATACACACACCGTTTGAGCTAACGCCGTAGAAGAAGCGAGTGAACCATTCACTGTAAAACATTTCTAACCTCCCCAACTCAAAATGTTCTAGTGACTGGTCACATCTAAATTTTTCAATTGGCCCAAGTCAAATTCTGCAAATTGATTACATTAAATTGGGCCAATTGAAAATTTTAGATGCGACCAGTCACTAGAAAATTTTGAGTTGGGGAGGTTAGAAATGTTTTACAGTGTTGGAAAAACTGTCCGAGAAGCATCTACCTTCACTGTAAAAAAAGATTAGTTGACTCAACTTAACTAAGTCAAGTCATCTTGTTGCTGAGTTAATTTGAGTCAACTTATAGTGTCAAGTTTATTACACGAATTGATGCATAAACTTGACTATAAGTTGACTCAAATTAACTCAGTCAAAGCAACAAGATGACTTGACTTAGTTAAGTTGAGTCAACTAATCTTTTTTACAGTGTTGAAACTAAGTTTCTAAAGGTGAAACGGTTGGGAAACGTCATCCTCAGAGGAATGCAGAGAATAATGTGCCGTTCTTCCCATCTCTGATTCCTTCCTGCGGTTTTGTGTTTTGGGATGGTGAATAAGTCACCCCTTTTCTCGGCATGTGAGTCGGTCTGCGTTGACGACTAGCCTTTAAATGAGAAAGGGCAGGCTGCTTCCACTGTGTGAAAGAGGGGCATTTAATGCGCTTGGGCAGCTGGAGGGTCTGAATGTAGAGTTAAGAAAGAGTAACGACCACCACAGTCGGCTGGCCCCCCAAACCCGGCCCTGTACCCCTGCCTGGCACACATAATCCTCGGGAGAGAAGGATGCGCTCACGTGTCCGTGATAAAGATCGCTGAGAAAGCTGCTTTCCCCATTTCGGCTCTTAGAGAAGTCGTTTTTTAGATACTCGCTAATGTGTCCCTAATGTGTTTCTCTTTACTTGGACGATGCACGTCTTTAGATAGAGCTCAGATAGAGAGAGAGCGCTCTCTCTTCCCATGTGGCATTTCGTCTATAATGCTACGAGACGACCTAGTTTTTACAGAAGGCGATAAGGTGACAGGTTTCTCACAGGAAGATAACGTTTGGATCCGTTAATTTGTTTAAAAAGCACTACTTTTTATGTCAGAGTAACTTGATACTAGTAGTTTTTGTAACCCTACTGTGGCTTGCATGAGTCCCATCTGATAACGTCCAACGCTGCCCAGATAAATGAGAGAAATTTGTGGAATTATTAGCAGAGTATGAATGGCAATATGAAACTGAAACTGAAGATCACAGTATTGCTGCAATACACTTGTTATAACAGCAAAACCTGAACAGTGAACACTCAAACAAAGAGATGTCTGGGTTACATTTTTACCCCGAAAATACCTTTAAAATATAAAACATGAACTATTTTAATTGCATTTTCTTGCATTAAAGAACATTTCTTGCAAATCATTGATAATAATGAGGAGATGGCAATACCACACATTACATTCTAAGACAATTAAGATAAAACTTGCTTAATTGTCTTGGAAATAATGGCACTATGCAAAGCACAAATTTTCTTTCTGCAAAATATTTTCTTTCTGTCTTTTGTATGAAATCCAGCCACGTTGACTGTCATTTTACACTTTAATTGTGAGTAAAAAAGGTACACTATGTTTGTAATGAAGGCAGAAGTTATTGTGCTATGAAGTGTCTGTGAACTGGGTGAATAGTTTGCTTCACCGAGAGAATGTTAAAATGTGAAACTCATGCCGTTGAACTGTGAAAGAGTCGCTTTTATGAGGCACACTATTAGCTGTTGATCATTGTCTACTCATCGCAGGGTTTGCCACAGAAAAACATGTTACTTGCGCAATTGAAAATTAACCTAAATTCGTTCCCACGTCACAACCAGTGTTCTTAAAGCTTTAGCAATCTTTATCTAGAGTTTTAGATGTACAACTTCACCATCAATCAATATTAGCTATATATTTTAAAGGAGTTAAAGTCCCCCCTGTAGTCAATAATTTTATCCCTTAAAACTCATCTTTGATCAGCAAAATTACATGTATTCAAAAAAATGTATTCATGCCTTAAAATAACTTGAATGTAACTCTACATTTAGTATACGCAGTTCTTTGAATATGCAATTGAGCCCCGCCTCCACTCACTCACTCACTCACTCCACTCACTCAGAGATCCACTGGTTGACGATCACACGTTGATCTGATTGGTTACAAGGTAGTTTGTGACGTCAGAAACACCAGCGATTTCAAACCGTGTTTTTGAGACTGTCTTTGGTTTTTTGAGACGGTCAGAAAATACTCAGCAATGCTGTCGACTTATGAATTTACACATGATTTGACTTAAAGCACATATTAAAAACACCACATAGACACATTAACAACATTAAAAACTTGATTTTCAGTTTACAATAATCATGCAGTGAACATGCACACTTGTCTCTCTTCCCATTGTGGGAATATAAGTTTATGGGTTTTCACTGTAAATTATAAGTTGAATTGTTCTGTTTACTTCCAAATATTTTTGTATATATTTACACGAAATGTAAGATTAGATCTATTACTGTTTTTCTCCATATATATATATATATATATATATATATATATATATATATATATATACCATATATACATATATTTCATCCAATTAGCAAGAATTTGACTGTCGCATTCTAGAATCTTTTACAGTTAAAATTACATAAATTTTTACTGTGTATATACATTTTTAAAGGAGTTAATTTTCAGACTTTTATACTCTGAGTTATAAGTAAACTATTTAGAGATTTTCCATTGACCATGATCAGTGAACATGCACACTTTAAAGGTGCTGTATGTAACTTTTTTACTTACTAAAGCATACAAATATTATACCATAATATTAATATGTTTGCAAATATTTAGGAATAATGCTAAGTTCACATTGTTTCTCTGAAAAACACTTCTACAGCCAGTTATTTTACTTTATTATTTTACACGTTCAGTGTTGTCAGTCGGGTTTTGTTCTGGTCTGTGTGACTCCGCCCACTGCCTGTTCACCCAATAGTATTTCGACACCCCGGGATGCCAGTTAGCAGGAAACACAGCGTATCGTAGCCATGGAAACAAACTGGGTCAGAGATTGCAGACTCCACACAGCCTAAAAAGCCTTGATATCCATCTAAAAATCTCTATAGTCTCCTCGGCTTTCCTTGTAAATTGCGCTCGTTCCTGTTGTGTCCTCAAACTGGAAACCCGTGTGAGCGTCGAGTCTGAGGAGGAGACACAACGATCTCTGATATTTTGACTGCAGTGCCTATCTCAACCACTAGCTGTCCTTCTTACAGACAGCAGCTTTAAAGCATGTCTCTCTCCCCTCCCAGCTATGACCTCAGCCACGCCCCCTTCCTCCCGTAGCCCCTCCCCTCAGAAGGTCTGCCACTCCCAGACTCAGACCGACGTCCTAAAGCCACTCCTGGGCGGAGGAGGCGGGGCTTCACCGGGAAACGGACCCGCGGCGTTGAGGCGTCGTCGACGGGTGCTATCTAAAGATGGGCGGAGCAATGTGCGCATCGAACACGTCAGCGGCCGAGGGGCGCTTTACCTGCGTGACCTCTGGACGACCTTTCTGGACATGCAGTGGCGCTACAAGCTTTTCCTGTTTTCCGCCACCTTCGCTGGCACCTGGTTTGTCTTTGGAGTGCTGTGGTACTTAGTGGCACTTGTGCATGGAGATTTACTAGGTGAGGATGCTCTTCAACCGTGCCTTAAATCACATTTTATGTACATAAATATTAATATGATATTGTATCGCTGCTATTTCTGGGTCTTGTCCTTCCTCACCAGAGTTTGACCCTCCATCCAACCACACGCCGTGTGTGATGCAGGTCCAAACTCTGACGGGAGCGTTTCTTTTCTCCCTGGAGTCGCAAACTACGATCGGCTACGGCTTTCGCTGCATCACCGAGGAATGTCCGCTGGCCATCATCCTGCTTATTGTCCAGCTTGTCATCACCATGGTGATGGAGATCTTCATCACTGGAACCTTCCTTGCTAAGGTACAACTCTCGAAATCTGGGTAAACACACAGTGTTTGAGTTGTTTATTCTAATGTGTTTTTCATTCAAATGCACTAATTTAACGCTGTTTTTCAATGTAAATGCGCTTAGACGGACGTCTTTAACCATTGGGTTCTGCAGCATCTCGTGCATGACACAGCAGCGTTATAAAAACCAGGAATGGGATCTTTCCGCATTTATTCAGATTTTCCGACCTTAAAAGTATGGCAAACGTTAATTGCGTAAATCAGATTTTTTTTTTTAGGGGGTTGTTGAGGGGTGGCTGGTTACTGTATGATGATTGAAATCGTGAAATGGACTTAATTACTAAATAAACTGCAAAATGTTACATTTTCTTATACATTTGTTTCATGCACGGATTACTCACGATAGCGCTCAACGAGCTCACGCCGCCATCCGCGGGACACTACTAGCATGTTGGTCTGGGTTCAAACAGAGCGCCAAATGCGAGTAAAAATCTGAGTTGAAACTGTAACATGCTGAGGAAAGCAGGCGCAGGCGAGGATTAAGTGCAGGATTTTTAATTAAGTAACAGATAAACAGAACTCAAACAAATGAAACCAATACATGTACAACAACTGGCAAAGTAACAAGTGAAACACAAGGGCTATGAATACACAGGGGCAAACAAGCTTAACTAGGAAATGAGGAAACAAGAGACACCTGGGGAGACGAATCAACATGGAAAACTACATAGGACTACAAAACTTGGCACAAGACAGGAAATGACATAAGTACACACAAGAAAAGGGGAACACAAGACAGGAATCATGACAGTTACTCACCAGTTGCCTGGTGACTTTTTTGATTATGAATTAAGACAATGCATTGATGTGAGAATGTGATATGGTTTAGTGCGATCATCAAATCATAACGGTTGTGATGTAATTATATAAATATATAGTCTGACGCGCTGCATGTTTCTCAGTAAAGCACAGCACTGTGTTCATTTTCAGATTCGATTCACAGTAAATGCTCTGTGTGTTTGAGTCGCTTATAATTTGCATTTGGGAACTCAACATGTGCCAACTATCTTCCCAAATTTGTAATGAGAATTGTTTATAAATCTGTGAATCAACTAAGAGAAGCGTAAGATCTCGCTGCGGTTTCCCGCCAAAATAAAAGCACAATAGTTTAACGTTTGAAAGCCAAAGCCAAATAAAGCCAAATAATGTTAATTTTACTGTTGTTTTGTAAAATAAAATAAAATAAAAATAATTATTGTTATTTTTTTTTTTAGCTGATCACATGCTTGAAAATGCGGTGCTCAAGTTAAAAAAAAGTTAAACTTTTTAGAAAACGCGTCTCTAGACCCTGCACTTTTTTTCGTTCTACTACCTGCGTATCGCTTTTTTAATCAGCTAAAGACAAAAAAGAAGAAAAACCTAATTAATAATAATAATAATAACCACAATAAAAATAACTTTTAACGGAATATTTTTTTATTTATTGTACTTTACTTTACAGAACAACATTACAATTACAATTACTATCCATTTAAGAGCCCTGGCACTGAAAAAAAAATCCAGTTGCTAATTTTCTTATAAAAATTTGATTAAAAAAAAAGCTGTTGGTTTGCGATTCTTGTTTGTAGGGCTGCACAATTTGTTCAAAGATTTTGTGATTTATATATCAATATGATAATATTAATAATAATAATAATTATTTTTATTATTTGTATATAAAAATATTTTTATTAATTTAACTAATTAAATATTTAAGAAAATATAATAGTATTAATAATTATTATTACTGTACTCTAAAACAAACAATGTGTATATCATTTAATTGCAGCCTTTGCAATTTGATAAATGCACTAAAAGCCATATTGTGATTTTAGGTTTTATTGCAATTAACCGAAACTAAATCAATGGCTAGATCTGGAACGATATCTGATTTAAAATGTTCACTTATTCTGTGATGTACAGGTAGCTCGGCCGAAAAAACGTGGCGAGACGGTGAAGTTCAGTCAGCATGCTGTGGTGGCCAATCACGAGGGCCGACCTTGTCTCATGATCCGTGTCGCTAACATGCGGAAGAGCCTCCTTCTGGGCTGCCAAGTAAACACATCTCTGTCAAATTCTGATTAAATAATAAGCTCATATTCATCGTATACGTGCAGCTCATCATATCTCTGATTTCTCAGGTGACAGGTAAGCTCCTGCAGACGTCAGTGACTAAAGAGGGTGAGACGGTACGTCTGGACCAGAGGAATGTAGCATTTCAAGTGGACACATCCAGCGACAGTCCCTTCCTCATTCTGCCCCTCACTTTCTACCACATTATAGATGACAACAGCCCCATGCGGGCCTGGGCCGCCAAAGGTACGCAAGCCTTGGAGAACTAGAGTGTTAGAACAATAAAATGTTATGATGTAGTGCTGGGCGGTATACTGGTTAACCGTGTTTATTTTTGTTATGATATGAATTTTTTATATACCGCTATATTGGTGTATGTCGCTTAAACAACATTGGGAACACGGCGTGACACTGTTTGAAAGGGTCTTTTCACTGTTGCACTGTGGTGATACACAGCTCTGTGTGTGTTACTAAGCGTGACGGTGAAGATGGATAGGTTAAACCAGGCCTGGACTGGGACAAAAAATCGGCCCTGGCATTTTGGCCCAGATCGGCCCACTACATATGATCATAACCACCACCCATCTTTGCACGTCCTTGAATATGTATACCAACTCCTATTCTTTAAAAAACACTAATGCCATGTAATGAGTCCTGAGGAACGAGTGAGAGTTCACAGATGAAATAAGTAATTTATTAATACAATTGAACTATACTCCACAGTGATGAATCCAAAAAAACAAGCTATAAGCTGCATTGGCATAGCAATACCAGTGTTTCTCACAGGATTTTTGGCAAACCTGTGGTGGGTGGACATCGGCCTTCTTCTAACCCCACCGATCTACGTATTTCATGGGCCGGTCTGTCAGAGAAAAAAACTAACGCTGACTTTTTTGATCAACAAAACGAATGGGCCGCCGATGTACGAGTTTAATGGGCTGTTAAGACTTTTAATTTTTTAAAATAAAAGTATGAGATGTATCGGCCCAAAAAGTGCGTCGGCCCGGTATGCCAGATTACCAGTCCAGGCCTGGGTTAAACTATAATTGATTGCTGTCCAAAAGGGTTTGACATCGTTAAATAAACATGAGCACTGCACGTTTCAAAGTCATAACGCGGCTATGTTTTTTTATTTTTATATGAATAAAAATTTGAAGGAAACTGACTGTCTTTAGAAAAGTTTCAATGTTATTTTCATTTAATCTTTCTTTATCTTTCCTGATAAGATTTAATTGTGAAAAATACCGTCAAACACAATTTTTGTCATATCGCCCAGCACTATTATGATGTTGGAATTCAAAAATTCAGTATGAAAGCCTAAGTCTAGAACCGTCCCATCCGAAAACATATTCCTTACTTTTTAATGGAAGTTGAGCTGGTGTCTTTGTAGCTCAACTAGGTCTTGGGTCAAGCATCTGCCAACTGTGTACGCTGGTGCAACCTTAGGTGTCGACCAAAGGGTTGGTGTTGCCAATGTAACGGAGGCCAGCTAGTAAAACCTCACTCCCCTGACCTCAAGAGCTGCCCTAGTGCCAGACGCAAGAGACTGCTGTGTTTGGTGTCCTTGTTAGCGCACCTGCCTCCCATGCCAGAAACTAGGGCTGTCACTAACGTTTATTTTGGTAATCGAGTAATCGGGCGATTATTTTGACGATTAATCGAGTAATCAGATTTTTTTTTGTGGTAATAAAAACAGACCTAAGCAAATAATAGCCTTTAAAACAGTGTTTCTCAACCCTGTCCTGAAGGACCCTCAACACTGCACGTTTTCTTTGTCTCCCTAATCAAACACGCCTGATTCAACTCATCAGATCATTATCACATGGGTTAATGAGCTGATGAGTTGAATCAGGTGTGTTTGATTAGGGAGACAAAGAAAACGTGTAGTGTTGGGGGTCCTTCAGGACAGGGTTGAGAAACACTGCTTTAAAATGACTTAAAATACATATATAAGTAATTACAATGAGGCAATAATAATTGTTTCAAATAAAGTATCAAAATCATATTATAGTTTTTATAGAAAAACACTGTTAAAATGGAAAATATAATATACATAATATAGACTTATGTATATTATGTATTATAACAAATGCCTGCAGAGGGCGCCAATGGCCTGGTGTTGTTACACTTTACAGTTGATCAAATCCTGGTTAATTCTCGGCTAAACGATATTTAATTCAAATGTTAACTTTATCATTAATATTTGGCAACTTCATTTAAATAGAAATGCTACAGCCACTGTAATTTATTGAATAAGAAAATGTGGACATCAGAACATGCAAACTCAGAGCAAATGGTTTAGACTTTTATTTTGAAATAGCAAAGAACAGTTCGCATATTTAGAAACACATCGATGTATTCTCCCGTGTTGGCGCAGGTTTATAAATGACTCACCTTACAAATCTGATTAAACGGCGCACATTGCATTCCCAGATGAACATTATAAGCAACCCAAACTCACAGCATATGCAGAGATGGAGTTTGAGACTCGTTCCTCGCATGTTTCATGTGGAGCAGCATCTGTGAGCGGAGCCGCTCTGAGACGCACGTAACCTACACGCATGTAAATGATTAAAGCACTCAATGGCATTATCTATTCCTCAGTATGTTTTTAAAAAGGTTTAATACATTGTGCAGCCTTATAAAAAACGGTCTAATAATGCGGTTCATGGATTCCCGTCCGTGGAACGCGCCACTTCCGTTTTTTTTGCCGGTTACTCGACACAGGTAAATTGCAATCGAGGATTTTTTTAAATCGAGTACTTGAATTTAATCGAGGAATCGTGACAGCCCTACCAGAAACGCATATTCAAATGACCCCTTGTCGCGGTGCGAGTGGAACCGGAGGGGTTACATTGGTGCCGTGACCCGGATGGGAGTGAGGTTTAGGGGTGTGTGTGTAGCGCAGGCCAGCTAGTAAGAGCTGTGTGAGTAAACCTCACTCCCCTGATCTCAAGAGGCGCTCTAGCGACAGACGCTTGAGACTTGAGACCTTTATCGTCCTTGTTAGCGCACACACCTCCCATGCCGGAAATGCTGGTTCGAATCCTCCTCGTCGCAGTGCGAGCAGAACCGGAGAGGTTACACCAACATCTTTGAGATTTCTGATGCTCTAAAAGTAGAGCATGGGTTCGAGTCTCAGGGTATGCATGAACTGATGAAATGTATACTGTGAATGCAATATAAATTTCGTTCGATAAAAGCGTCTGTCAAATGCATGAATGTATTTTAGCTTAGACTAATTTGAGCTTCTTTGCGATTGTGCGGGAGTGCAGAGGTGGCACTAGCTGTGGTGGCAGATGAAAACTGTCAGTGGGATACACCTGAGAACAGAGACAGCGTGGTTCGGCTCCAGCAGAGTTTCTCTGAGGATAGAGAGCTGCACGAGAGAAACGTGAAACAGCAGTGTGGGGAGAGGTGTCAAAGACATCAGAGAAGCTCTGTTTCAGTGCGGAGGTCACGCTGCAGGCAGAAAGACCGAGGAGTTCTGGCACTCGGAGCACACGCCGGTGCCCTGTTTCCACTGACACTTCACACCTGAATCAAGTGCGCGTAGCTGGCTCAATTTATGTTTCCACTTTGCCTCTACTTGATTAATCATGAAGGTAAACGTGAACTAGATTCGTGCATTTAGTGTTTGCATTTACATTTACATTTAGTCATTTAGCAGACGCTTTTATCCAAAGCGACTTACAACTGAGGACTACAGCAAGCGAGTCATCGTGAAGAGGCAAAAATAACGCAAGAAGTGCTCAAAATACAAAGTTCTGGCAGTGCTCAGAGTAGCATAAGCCAAACGAGGGAGGATTAAAGTTTTTTATTTTTTATTTATTATTATTATTTTTTTATGTCAAGTGCTTACGGAAGAGATGAGTTTTTAGTTGTCTTTTGAATGTGGTCAGGGATTCTGCATTCCGGACAAGGATCCAGTTTGCCTGTGCAAAACTGCCTCGATTCTAGTGTGTTGCTAGGGTGTTGCTATGCAGTTGATAGGGTGCACTAGGTGGTTTCTAGGGAATTGTTAGTGGTGTTCTGGGTTTTTGCTCGCTGGCCCAAGTCAAAATGTAATGGTGTGTTCAAGACATGTCGGATAGATCGTATTTAGAAGTTGAACACGAATGAAAGGAACCACAATGTCATAATTGTGAGTGGGAAATGCTTTCTTTGAGTTTATGAGTTGGAGGCGTATCAATGAGAAAACATAGTGGACTCAATGAAGGTGATGGTAACTTTATTAATTTACAATAAAGCTAGGTTGCATGAAGAAAATATGATAGTATTATACAATTACGAAAGAATGTATAACAATTCAGTTTGCAGTACCTTTATAAATGTAATTAAAATAAATCCTATTCATCACTTTGTAGAAAAGGTGCATCGCCATCTTGTTCTGACCAAAGTGATTTGAACGCGCCTGGCATCATAATTACGACTTCCCAACTGATAAATACGAATTTGCAGGAGAACACAACATGAGTCTCACATCAGTGTGAGTTTGTAAAATGTTATTTTAGGCTGTTTAATTGCCAGCCAGGTAAAAATCACAAGTCAAGATTGCTTAGAAAAGTGAAGGCACGCCTCAAATCACTAAAGCCATTATTTGTAATTAGGGGTTCAAGCACACACTACAGCGGTCACAAGTACGAAACGGCTCATAACTCCTAAACCGCTAGGCTCAGGCTCAAGTGTCTTACATCGTTGGAATCCTTGGCTCAAGGCGGACGAGACGCATGCCTCGGATTGGCTCCTCACCCTGAGAAAATTTTCAGGACTTTGTTTTTTTTTCAAAAACCTACTTTTGCGAACTAGTCCCTGGTTTTTCGCCCGATCGGAACCAAATCAGTCTAGGACGATTCTCTGGAGACTGAATATCAATAATTATCGGAAAAAAAATTGAATTTTTGCATTTGGGTGGCTACAACAGGTTAATTTTTTTATGATTGTTGCTCGTCAGATCTCAGTTGTCTTTAATGTTACGGCAGTCAAGATTTGTTAAAAATGGATGTTTTACATAATCAATCCGGGACTCTTTCGGTGCCGGTTAGCTGCATTGCATGGCTAGCAAACAAAAACAATCTCTTGCGTTAAATTTGGTGGTGACTTTTCTTGAAAAGGAAAAAAGCCGAAGCTGATGTGCGGAGCGAGTGTTGGTTTGTTGTTGTTGCACTAATTTCATCATCAGTTTCTGTGCTATTATAATTTATTTGACGTTGTCGTAAGAGACGCCACACTGCAGGACTGTGTCTCAAATCTGAGGTCAGATCTGATTGCAATGGTCATTAATCGGATGTCGGCGAACATGTCACACAAAAAACTTCAGTTTTGGCCTAGGATCAGATGAATCTTTTAGGATTCGCAAAATTTCTCTCAGACGGCCTAATCATGCACTTGGCTTAACTCTAACTAAGTTTAGGCAATAATAATAGCACTTTGGCAATCAGAAACAACCAGCATTTTTGTTTTTTGATGCAACTGTAATTATTTATTGAGGCCTTCAAATCCAGTCATTATGAATCCAGTCATTATGAGACTCAATGTCTCAGATGTTCTGGTTACTAACAGATGTCCGTTCATCAATAAATTAAATGTTTGAAGCTATTTTAGCCATTTACTAGGTGAACGCTAAATTCGTTTTTGCAGGTTTGAGGGTAAAAATCAGGACCATGCTGGAAAATACCAGCTTATAGCCGCCGGGCCAAGCTGCCTATTCCTCTGTTTTGATGGTTTATAATGGGTTTTTGGGCATATGTCAGCTGGTCAAACCGGAAGACTGGGTTTTTAGAGTTTGGGAATGATAGAAATCCTTTGTGGGAAACACTGGAAAAATTGTAATTGAATTATTGGAGGTTAAAAGACAGAAGCAGATTTCACGTTCTCTGTGCAGCAAACACACAGTTTTAGCGTGAGTTGTAGAAAATGTAATAATGACTTCGGTGAGGGGGGCATGTTTACAGGAACTAGAGGTTTCTATTATTGGCAGATGAGCTGCATTTCTCATGTGTCTTCTTCCTCCCTCCATCTCATTTTCCCTCTTTTACCCCCCCTCCCCATTCACTTTCTCTGCAGACGTAGCTTTATCAGTCCCCCCATCCCTCTTTCTTTTATACATTCTCTCTCTTCGGCTGGAATGTGTGTGTGAGAGCGTGCCAGAGCGTCTCATTAGAAGCACAAAGCAGCCCAGTTCCTGGTGCTGACACGCAGGTCGTGGATCCAGTTACGGTCCCAGTCTTTACCCCATCGAGGGCCCAAGCTATCAGACCCTCCGGTCCCCGTGTTCGCACTGAATACGACTCTCATCTATGGCTTTTCCTGTACGTGCATCTCCTTGTGCATTTGTTTATAGTGTCTTTCTCAATGCTTGCTTCTCATCGAGTCTGTAGTCTAGCCAGATCGCCCTAGTGTAATTGACTGTAGTCGGATTATACGGTATAGGGTTATACTTAATAGACCCCACTTACGCCTAATGCTACCTAATCCAAATTAAACTCTTGATGACTTCCCGTGTCGTCTCGTCAAGCTAGAAATGACTCTGTTTTTGTATTTCGACCATAACATTAATATGAAGTAGAAATAGCTATTCACATTGCTCCTGTGGAAGTGCATTTGCACATGAATGGATCTCAAAGAAGAACTGGCACTGGTTTTAAAAACGTGTCTCAGCGTTACAGTCTAAATCTGTAAATGCACGAGTGGCTGTGTGTAAACGTACGTGTGTGGATGTGTGCCCACAGTGTGTGTGAATCTATAGTAAAAAAAAAGCCTAAATGCACAGTGTGCCCGTCTGCTGAATGTGGCATTGTGTTTGTGTAAGAGGCTGAGGAGGACAGACACGGGCCTCTGCGTGCTGGAGCTTAAAGCCGGATGAACCGGTGAACAGGACAGTCGTCATGAACATGTGTGAGTCCCTGCTGAGGTGCATGCAAAGATTGTGTGTTTACTAGTATCAAATTAGAGATGCACGAATAGAAATAATAGCTGGAAAAATTACCTAACCTCACCCAAAAAATGTATTAACTCACCCTTATGTCATTCCAAACCCATAAGATTTTGGTTAATCTTCGAAGCACAAGTTAAGATATACACTGAAAACCCTAATAAGTTGATTGAACTCACTTGATTTGAATAAACTCGTTCCCTCAATTTAATTGAGTAATGGGGTATCTCAAAACGTGCATATTTAAGTTTACTTAACTTATGTAGACTTGACTTAAATTGTTTAGTTCACCAAACTTGAGGATTATTTAATGTACCTAAACTATAAAGTTCTCTTAACTTAGTGTTAATTTCAAGTGTACTTGTATATTTAAGTAAACTCAACATGAAAATTTAACTGAAATTAGAATTTAATTCTAAATTTTTAAGTTATTATTTTTGACTGCATTTTTATAAAGTCATAAAGGTGTCGAATGAATTAATCTGTATAATCCGAGTCTTGTGTCGAGATATGATTTATTGCATTGATTTGATTCACATATAAACACGCTTGTGTGTTCATTACATGCTAGAACAAACCTCATTGGTTCTCGTGCGCCACGCTTTTGTGTTTACCATACATGACGATCTCTATGTCTGTGTCCATCCTTGTTTAGATGTAAATAAAAGCTTGAATTAGATGTGTTCATCGTATAAAGGGATCTTGTAAGGTTTGCTTTCAATGGGGAAACAGAAACCTCTCAGGTTTCATTAACAAATATCTGAATGTGATTCGAAGATTAACCAAAGTCTTATAGGTTTGGAACCTTAGATGGGGAGTAAATTAATATTTTATATGCATAATGCAATAGTCAAATTACTTTGGGTGTAATTTACAAAATACAAGCCTGGGTTTAGATTAAGTCAGGATTAGGCCTTAGTTAAGTTAGGACATCACTTTTTTTTTTTTTTTTTAAATGTGCCTTAGAAAAAAAGAAAAAAGACTGGTGTGAATCTTGAGGAAAGAAGAAAAACAATGACACTGATATATTTTACGATATTTCAGTGCAAATTGGTTTCAGTTAAAGAAGCTCAACATGCCGTTTAGTCTGGATTAGGGTTAAGCCTCGTCTATGAAACCGGACAATAGAGTTTCAGAGTCTCAGGCGGCCTCGGTTTATTACCGGGAATCGAAACTCTGTGTATCATGAGCTGCCGGTGTGTAAATGAACATAGAGCCGCTTCGTGCATTCATTTATCTGCAGACAAACCACCAGATTAAAAGATCAGTGTAAAACATAAATATTAGTATTGCTATTTTACCATCGTAATATATATTACACTATGCAATAAAATGAATTATTCATGTTATTAAATACTGTTTTTTACTTTATAGTACAATTTCTTATTTTGCTTAATTTCTTTTTAATCAAATTATTGTTAGTTATATTTAATGTGTCAAAAACATTGGGAATGTGGGAAAACTCAAGAGGAACGTTTTTTTCCTCAATCTTCAGTTTATAGTGACTGAAAGAGGGTTGAGTTGGTTCTTGTATCAGCAGATCGCAACTTTCCAACTTTTCCAGGTTTTTCACAAAGCGTTCAATCTTAAAAGTACGGTCAGCACTCGGTCATTTTTCAAATCATTTTAATTAACATTTTTTAAGTGTTTTTATTTTCAGTACAGATTCACTCCCCAAAAAAATCCCCCAAATCATCCTACAATTAATTCATTAATTACGATTAATTATTGAGGATCTATTCAAGTCATCTGTTGAAAATTCCTGTATTTTTTCCATATTGCAATATATAGTGCAGAAAAACTAAATATTGCAATACCATTTTTTCCAATATCGTGCAGCGCTAGCTCAAATGAGTGTGTGTGTGTGTGTGTGTGTGTGTGTGTGTGTGTGTGTGTGTGTGTGTGTGTTGAGCTGTCCTACGGAAATTGATAAAGAAATATTCAAACAAAATGACAATATCATTTCATCATTCATCGATATCGTTCCAAACCTGTCACTTTCTTTCCTCTGTGAATGCAAAAGGAGATGTTTTGAAAAGTGTTCCTCCTACTAATGTCCATGCAGTGAAAATATTGATATAAGGAAATATATCTTAATAAATAAACAGCTTTTCATGTCAAATTAGTGCAGTTTAGTGCAT
Source organism: Phoxinus dragarum (assembly GCA_033366665.1). Classification (NCBI taxonomy): domain Eukaryota; kingdom Metazoa; phylum Chordata; class Actinopteri; order Cypriniformes; family Leuciscidae; genus Phoxinus; species Phoxinus dragarum. Next base: position 250,584 of record JARPMJ010000330.1, on the reverse strand, counting down.
TAGTCATTTACTATGTTTACTTATGATACTATAATAGAAGAAAAGTAACCAATATGAAACATTAAAACTTAACATGAAAAGGCACTGCAAGGAATGACCCGTATATAAGCGTCTCTTTTCCTCAAACACATTAAACACACACATCAGATCTAGAAAACACACTGAGGGTCTTTCCACTGAGCCAGAGTGTGAACGACACGTCCATTAATTATCATTAATTAGCCAGTATGCTGTGAATGCATGAGCATTTATGTTAAATAATACTTCTGTCTTTGCATACTGGCCCTAAAACGTTTTGGACGCTTAATGTGCTTACCGTCTGAATCTCATTGCACTAGACTAGACAATATCACATCATTTGCCATGTGTTGTTTTAGCATTAACACTAAAACAATACAGATCTTACACACTTATATCTCTGAAATGTTTTTGATTTTTTTGGTAAAATAATGACACTTGCTCAATATTTATAATGCAACATCTGTTGCAATGACATGTATACGTGTGACCTAAGTGTTCAAATGCGTCTCTGCATTGGATATATTTGTGTGTGAATGTGTATGCATTCCAGAAACACACTTTGCCAAATGTTTGTGAGCATGATGAAGTGATCTTGTGTTTTTGTGGATTATGAAACCCCATGTTTTTTGCTCCCAGAATGCAGAACTGGCTCTGGGTTAAAGGAGAGACTGTTTTCACAGATGACAGTCTCTTGCTCTGAATGTGGGATGTTGATGCAGGTGTGTGTGTGTGTGTGAGAGAGAGAGAGAGTGTGTGTGTCAGTGGGTGAATGGCATGTTTACGATTTAAGGCATTTGTATGTCTGCTGGTATGAGCCATAAGTGTCCTTGCACACCATTATTTTTTTAATTATTTTGCTTTATAAAATTATTTTACTTTATTTTATTTTATTAACACATTTTACCAATTTTTTTACAAACTATCTACTTGTCTTGCTGCTGTTTGTTTTGATGCAAAGTGTGTGCATGGTGTCGGTTTTTATTGTTACAGGCTTTTTGCACATCTTGTGAAAGGCTTTCTTAATTTTAAAGGAATCATTCACCCAGAAATAAATGAATTCTGTCATCATTTACTCCAAACCCATTGACATTTGTCTTTTAAGAATATACATTTAATGAATATGTAATGAAACCGGGATGTTAAGCTCCGAAAAAGTCCCTAAAAACTAGTCAAGTCACCTTCATTTATAGCGCTTTTAACAATATAGATAGTTTCAAAGCAGCTTTACAGTGAGAATAGGAAACTAAAGTCACAGAGATTGTTTAGGCTTTACAGCAGCTCTAGAGTAAAGTTATTCTCCAGCTAAAGTTAGATTTCATTGATTCACTTCCGCCGCAAAGATCATTATTTGAAGACTTCAGATGCAAAAGCCTCTAAGTCCGTCTAAAGTTTTAGTTTAATATTAACATTTTGATAGTATTTGATGAACGTATACTATGTGCGGAGAGCTTTCACTCAATATTATCTCATTTTTGACAGAAGAGGCTTTTGCATCGGAGGTCTTCATCTATTAACTTAGGGGCCGCTAACACGACACTGTTTACAGAAACAGAAAACTTTTATTGCGTTCTGGCCGTTCATTTGAGAACGCAAACTTTGAAATTCAGGCGAAACTTGAAAAAATTTGAATATCGTGCAAAATTTCATTTATATCAATAATTCAACTTAAAGGGTGAAACTCGTTTATTATATAGACTCATTACATGCAAAGTGACATATTTAAAGCATTTATTTGTTATAATTTTGATGATTATGGATTACAGTTTATGAAAAGGTTATGTTCTAACACAATTAGAATATTGTGAAAAGGTTTTCATAAGCTGTAAGCCATAATCATCAAAATTAAAACAAATAAAATATCTCACTTTGCATGTAATTGAGAGTCTATATAATATATTAGTTTCACCTTTTAAGTTGAATTACTGAAATAAATTAACTTTTGCACCATATTCAAATTTTTCTAGTTGCATCTGTATGTTCCAGGCTGAAAGTTTTGAAAAATGTTATCTACCCTGTTGTACCCTAAAAATATTCACTATGACAGATATTCAGAGTAAGTTTCTGATTCGAGAGAAGCGCCACATTTTCATTCGCCACCCATACAGGTTTATAACAGCATGGGATGAACTGTACACTACTGTACGTCTGATTCTCTGCGTATCTTTCCTTCTAAGGTGGTGGGTGGACAGACCCGGAGATGGCTGACTTCGAGTTGCTCGTGATCATGAGCGCCACCGTGGAGCCGACCTCGGCCACATGCCAGGTGCGCACCTCTTACCTGCCCGACGAGATCCTGTGGGGCTACGAGTTCCCCCCCGTCGTCTCCCTCTCCCCGTCCGGAAAGTACGTAGCAGATTTTGCCTTTTTTGACAAGGTTGCCAAGACCAAGACCCCGCCTGTTTTTAAGCAAACCCCGCCTCCCAGCACACAGTCTCCGCAACACCAAGGCAGCGGCAGCGGAGACCATGACACGGAGAAGATGCGATTGGAGGAGAGCTACCGGGAGGAAAGGGGGCGGGGAAAGGGGGCGTGTCCGAGACCAGCACAGCGTCCGCATTAGTAACGTCTAGAGAGAGAAAAACAGCTTAGATGAATGACTGAGAAAGGGATCTGATGGAGATAAACTGCTTGAGTACTCGTTTGATTCAGCGTTAGCCAACTTTTTTTTTTTATTTTTTTTCTCGATGCCACTGAGCTTACCTGTTTTACTAGGTAGCGTGCCAGCAGAGTTGGCTAGCGCTGAAATACACTGGCATGCAAGCATGAAATAGAGAAGAGAAAGAGAGCGGCTATGTTCGGAAGAGCACACTAGCATACTACTCTCGCTGTTTCTGCAGAAAACTGTGCACAGCGTGACCGCTTTCTCTATGAACAACACAAATTACACAAATTTGATTCCTTTTCACGTAAATTATGAATACAGGGGTCCGTTCATAAAGACTTATTTTTTGCGCGGTACTATTTAACGACATAAAAACATCTTTTCCATAGTACTTGATTGGTAAACGAATACATTTTGATGTTTGCATCACTTAATCAGCTCCATTTGTGTGGCTTTTCTGATGATTCAGCAAGTGCGCTTGAACCTCATGTTTGCTTTTTCTCACACTATGGGCTAGGTTTGGTTGTAGGTCTACGTATTTTCAAGCGCTATAGTGCATTAATCTTTTACCGCACTCACCGGATGTTTCATTTGGTCATGCGCCACATCAGCACGTTTTTTTCTAGCCTGGTGGGTGCGTCTCAATCAGCTCCCTAGTTCAGTAGTCAGGGCACTGATCGGGGAGTCCCCCTGTACCCTTCATTAAGGCACTGTTTAGGGAGCAGTCATTTGTAGTGGTGTCTGAAACTATAGTGGACGTTATCAAGTGCACTCATTCAATCCCATAATGCACCGCAATAACGAGTGTGCAACTGATTTACGCTCAACGGCTAGAAGAATACCAATAATGCACTGTGAGATTCGCTCATCAAATCAATTCCCGCGTCTGGCCAGAAGATGGCGCCGCCGCTGAATCATACATCCACTTTCCATTTGGTCCTGCGTAATATCATACAGGTATAAATTCCTTTTTAAAGGGGTCATGACATGGGTTTTTTATTTTATTATTATGTTCCCTTAGGTGTAATTATAGTATTACTATAGTTTTTTTTACAAAAAACTTTTAAAATGTAGTGATTTATGACCTTTTCCCACCCTGTTTCTCATCCTCTGATTCAAACAGTCTGTTTTGGGGGTGTTTCCCCTTTAAGAGTTCAGTGTTAACGCCCACTGTTATGATTGGCTAACAACAGTGCCTATGCATCAATTATTAACGCCCCCAGCCAGAACATTTGCGGATTCGGCGTAACTGTTTAGTAGCGGGTGATGCATGCGAAGCGATGGCTCTTGCAATGATAAAACCTTATTATGTTTGAGCCGGAATCAGAGGAAAATGAACCATGACCACAACAACGAAGACTGGATCAGCCCGTGTCCACATGGAAAGTGAAACTATTTTGAATTAATAAAAAATTGTAACCCGAGACACTTGAAAACGGATTATTGTTGCCTAATTATCCTATAGCTTAATTTGCTAACAGTTTTAACATTATTTAACTAATTTCAATGACATGATAGGGTGTACCACGGACAAAAATGCATGCACAGGCCATATTTGAAGATGCAGCATTGATAAAGGCAACATTTTTAATTTTCTATCACATGTAGGCCTAACGTACTAGACAGGCGACATATTTTCAAGATTCTCTTATACAAATGTGTTTATATTAGCCAGTGATAAAAAGTAACGTTAAGTTTGCAACGTCGTTTTGAGCCCAGAATAGTCGGCACGGACTTATCTTTGAGCAACAGTTTTTCTAGCAAAGCCATCATCATATTGGGATTTTTTCTCAAAACAGTCATCCTTAAAATGTATAGAGCAAACACTTACATTAAACACTGCAGTGACTGGACGTCCGCAAAAAATAAAGTGCATCCATTTTTCCCTGCCGACTGGATCTTTCGCAGCGTATTCAAAGATGTTGTTTGTCCACAGCCAGGAACAGCACATCTGTGGCATCGTAATTTCCCTGTACACAGACCCACTCGCTGTCCGTCGACTGAACGCTTGTGAGGCGCGCGGCGCGCGACAATGATACGAAATGAGCGTAGTTGTCTTGCGCTTTAAGCGTAGTTGTCTTGCGCTGGAGGCGGTCATATGCAAACGCTGGTACGTCACTTCGTACCGTGACGTCACTTCTTACCATGGATCCAGAACGAGCTGTATTTAGAGCTTGATTAAATAAATGATTCGTTTATAATGGGGAGGACGTCTTAAGCTATGAAACTTGCAGGACGTTTTAATGGTACAAAGACCTCTTATATACCAAAAGATCAAGGCAAATTTGGTTTCTCATGTCATGACCCCTTTAATTGATTATTACATTGTTTAATTAAGGTTTATACAATCTTTTCATTACTTCTGGAGCTGCCAGTTTGCTAAGTTTCAAATCATTATTAAACAGCAGCACAAACTATGCAAGAGCGGCAGCCCTTCCGGCACTCAGTGTCCGAATACACTCACTCGTTTTCATTGACTCCGTCAAGTATACACTATATTAGTGGAGTAATGGAGGGAATAGTGTATGAGGGTATAGGTGGAGATTTCGAACACAGCTTCTGTCCAAATACTGATTCACAAGCTCAATCAAACTGATTGAGGGTATGCTGTTTCACGTACAGACGACAACGTTGTCAAAACGTTCCCCGTTCACTCGGATCTGAGAAAACGATGAATAAAGATGCTGTATTCTGCTGCATGGTGAATTTTCACATTTTCAGGCCCCCAAAACGATTGTCGTGTAAATTAACGACCGCAACGCATAAAACGTTTTCCGTTTTTTAGGGATGCACCAATTGATCGGCTGGTGACCGGAATTGGCCGATTTTCACGTGATCAAATGCACTCGGACGCCCATTCTAGTCAATGCTTGTGTTTACACCGGCCGCGACGTGGCGACTCTTCGCGCCACTTCGCTAAATATAGGCGCCTAGTCTATTTTTGACGGACGCGCGTCCAAG
>JARPMJ010000330.1:0-237500 GCA_033366665.1 Phoxinus dragarum | reverse complement strand
CGGACCGCGGTGAACTGCTCCGTCGGTGGCAGCTGGGCCTCGTTTGACTGCGCCCGGAGTGTGTGTGTGGCGGCAGAGACGTCTCTATCCTCCATCAACATCACCGTCACTGTCCCGGACCGCGGTGGCTTCCGGTGCCTCGTCAACAACCACGTCAGCAGGAATCTCTCCCAGGCTCCCAACATTATGTGTAAGGTTATTTAATACTCCTCTTGGTTCGTGTTTCACACATTTGTAAAACCCAGAGTTAATGTTCTTATTTGCATATTTATGTTCAGTGTGACTGAGTGTGTGTTTTAATAGCTGTCGCATCTGTGGAAACGTGGTCATGTAAATCCCCTCTGGTTTCTCATGAAGGAACGCGGAGGAGTGTTTATAACACTGTCTGAAGTTAATGACTGTTTCCTTCAGATGCTGAAAATAATAAAGTTTCCATGGCTTTACAAAGTGCATGGATATTTAATATGGTAAACATGGAGGCGGCTGATTGACTAAATGTCGGCGTTATGTTTGGCGCCACAAACTGCTTGATTGTTTATATATGTCTGACTGTGTCCCAATAGTCATCTAACTCTAAAGTGCCAAATGTGGACAGGCATTAAAGTATTGCAAATGTTCATGAATTAATTTACTTCTGTAAAGCTTCTTTGAAACTATTTGACAGATTGTCAGTGTAAACTCATTTTCTAAAGTAAAAAGGGAATACATTACTCTCTTGAGTAGGTACTAATTTTAAGTAATTACTTCACGATATGTTCTATATAGTGTGAATGTAATCTGGAGGTTGTCATTGGGATAGTGAAGTGTCCATCGTATGCACACTTCAGAATCTCACCAGAAGTAGTTGCTCATCCGGGTACTTTTTGCCTAATCTTTTATGAGTTTGATGAGGACTGTGAATTCAGATACTACTTTTGTCACATACTGTTTTTCACCCTACTATATAGTAGGAAGTATGTGATTTAAGATTTCACCCCTTATTTCAGGATTATAAAATAAAGTAAGATACAATAAGTAAGGGATAATGTACATCCAACCAGTTGTTATCTCAGAATAAACCCTGACAGGGTGATCAGGATCAGGTCTTCATTAGCCTGAGGGGGTTTATTCTGAGATAACAACGGCTGGATGTACATTATCCCGCTACTTGCCACATAATTAAATAGTTCTACACGAAATATTGATCTGAGTCTAAATATTTGATTTGCTCTTTAATAACACAGCTTCTGCGGAGAGAGCAGTTGCTAGCGTGGCAAGTTATAACTAGCCGCACATTTAAGGGATACGGTATACAGTCATTCCACTTTTTGCATGGCATTTCTCCACATAAATAATTATGGAGATGAGAGATATTGATTTGAGAAAATCGTAGGCCTAACTGCTTGTATCTTATAATCCAGTGTTCAAAATAATAGTCGCAAAATGGCAGCAGCGTTTGTATGAAATAAGAGAGAGCGAGTCCACGATACCGGATGACATAATTAAATAACTATACACAAAATATTGATTTGAATGAGTTTTAATATTTTATTGGCTCACCAAACGCAAAACTTCCACGAAGAAAAAACGTTCCTAGCAAGCGCATAGCGTGTAGCCGGATGAGCCTGTGTTATCTGAAGTATTTCACAGAACCGTTTAATAATATAATATAATCCTAGTGTAAATGGCAGTTTTGTTGTTGTTTTTCAGTCTACAATGTGTGCTTTTATAAACGTTAATATTGCCATTTATCTTCAGGCCTTCAAATAAAATAATTCAAAGTAAAAAAAAAAAACATGCAAATATAAGAGTATAAAATAAGAGTATAAAATAACAAAATAATAATAATAAGGCAGCAGATATTTACACTATGTAAAAATATAATTTTCTTTGTAAGTGTAGATAAGTGTAAATATTAGATGCTATGTATACTTATAATTACACTAATATAATATACCTCAGTGTTGTTGTACATTAAACGGTATGCAATAACATAGTGTAAATTATTTTATTTATTTATTGACTTATGATATATATATAATTATTAAATAGATGCTGCCTTATTGTGACAAAAAAGCCCTCCCTACACCTGCCATTAACCGATAAACACTTTATTATTAAACACTTTATTTCCAGTTTTCTAATATTTTCTTGAAATAAATGCTTTTCTAAGATATGTAAACCAAGTTCAGCAAAATGTGGATTCAAACGCGGGTCAATTTGAACTTTCTATCACGCGCCTCACCGCTACACTATTGCTACTGTTGACCATCCAGCGTCTTCTGTAATCTTGTGTGGGCCAATCAGACGTCAGTGGGCGGAGTCAGTGTAAATAGCCTCTGCCAACAAGCCGGGCTTTTCACACGTAGTGTAAAATAGACACTCCATACTTGTATAAATATCCGTTTTGTTGTTGTTTCTCTTTCTAAAATGTGTTTTAATATTTCTAGGCCATGAAAAGCTGCAAAGTGATTTGCGTTCTCCACCAGACCTCATCTCTTGGATCGCCGTCATCGCTGGCGTCGCTGTTGTGCTGGGATTGTTTATGGGTCTGATTGTAGTAGTTGTCAAGAAAAGAAAGACTTCGAAAGTTCATCCGCAGGTATCAGTCAAACTCTCTCTCGGAACGCAATTATTATTATTTGTTTTTGTTTTTTTAACTCTGTTCTGTGTCTGTATCAGTCCAGTCATGCTGTGACCGGCCGCGGCATGAACACAGTGATCGAACAGCATCATGAAACGATCTACAGCACAGTGGAAAAGCCGGGCGCATCCCAGAATCCCCCAGGAAACAACACTGAAGCAACCATCTATGACACTCCATCACGACATGTATGTTATGTTTCGCTGAATCATAACTATATAGTGAGATTTGACCTTTCACAGGTTTATTTTGTCCCTGATAATACCAGTTTAGATGCGGTGAAACTCTGTGTGACCCGTGTATGTGTTGGCTTGTGTCTTTCTCAGCCCAGGGCCTGTCAAGTAAACCGTGTGACGCTAGAGATAGAGAATCAGGAGCGATCCGGACACGACAGCACTGTTAAAGTAAGAGCTACAGTACACAAGGCAGAAGAACCCGATTCAGAACAAATCAACACTGTATACTGCAAACTAGGAGAGATATGACACATGCAGATACTGTACACGTCAGAGACGCCACCAAAATGGAGACCTAATCCACAGAAAAAGGAAAAACTGTACATTTTGTGTGTTTTTAATATTGAATAGATAAGTTGGCTCAGTTAGGCATTATATGGGCATATGATGGATGCTTACTGCATACTGTGCAATATACACTGTATGCCGCCTGCTATTGCTATTTAAATAGTTTGTGAAACATTATGCATTACACTCTTAAAAATAAAGGTTCCAGAAGGGGCGATGTAGCGATGCAATTCATCGTTTCCAGTCACGTGACGGAGACCTGGAGGGCAAAACATCCAGAATATGAACGCAGTGTGTTAAATGGTTATGTATTTTCTTTAAAATGGTTTTCTTTAGAAATATGCTCATAAGCTGTGTTGTGTTTACTTTCTGGGTTTATCTGCTTGCCTGTGTATAGTGTGCATCATCAATAAGAGTTTTTGCCCTCCAGACGGGCATGTGTGTGTGCAAGGGTGTGTGACATGTGAAAAACTATCAATAGAAGACATTTTTGGTTTCTCAAAGAACCTTTCAGTGATCAGTTCTTAAAAGAACTGTTTTTTCTTACAACATTCACAAAAATCTAAAGAACATTTTCCAATTTAAAGAACCTTTTGTGGATGTTAAAGGTTTTTTATGAAACCAATGAAGGGCCAATAAAGAACAGTTATTTTTTTTAAGAGTGTGTGCTGTGATTAATAATTATACATGTAAAACAGTCCTACAGGTGAAAAATTTGAATATTGTGCAAAAGTTAATTTATTTCAGTAATTCAACTTAAAAGGTGAAACAAATATATTATATAGACTCATTACATGCAACGTGAGATATTTCAAGCCTTTATTTGTTGTAATTTTGATGATTATGTTATAATTTTGATGATTATGATTGACAGCTTATGAAAACCTTTTCACAATATTCTAATTTTGAATTTGGGGTTTTCATAAGCTGTAATCCATAATCATCAAAACTATAACAAATAAAGGCTTGAAATATCTCACTTTGCATGTAATGAGTCTATATAATATATTAGTTTCACCTTTTAAGTTGAATTGCTGAAATAAATAAACTTTTGCACCATATTCGAATTTTTCGAGTTCACCTGCATATCGTTGTCCAGTGAGCTCATTGTGTAGCATGTTTATTAATACAGCAAGTTTTTTGTTGCATTGTTTATTCCATTTTGTGTAAAAATGTCATAATATCTGAAAATTTGATCAAATGACGAGTCAAGGAACACATGTTAATATCTCGTTCATTCATCACACTGGAATTGAAAGGTTAAGCTGATTGCAGGATACGTTATCTTGTGCAAATCTTTGGCAAATGCAGTAGTTGTTCATCCAAGTATTTAATGCAAACAAAATTGCATAAAATATTGGTAGCATGTTGAAGAGAATTATGGAGTCTGCTGTGTTACACATTCTCTCAAACGCACTGCATGATGTTTAATATTTCTTTGGTGCTCCGGTTTGAATGAATCTCATTCGCTCAGTACAGTATGTGCGTCCACAACTCTTAAATTACAGATGGAGAAGGAATATTGTAATGTAATTAATACTAAACGGTTTTATTTTTGTAAAATAAAGGCAATTGCTGAGTAATTATTTTGTTTATTTGTTATTTTTTCTGCACTCGTTTAATTTAAGGAATATATAAAAGATATAAAAACGGACATAATCAGTTTGAAAAAATAAAAATAAAATAAAACCCCCTCTAGAATCCAGATTGTGATGTGTATCTGCATGAGCTTATGATTAATGATTTCCGCAGATAAACGATGTGGTTTTCACAGCAGCACGCACAGGAAGTTCACATTTATTTTTGGAGAATAAAATAAGATACTCAAACAGTTTTTCAAAAAATGCCATATAGGGAAAATTCAAAGATATATGAATATTCAAAATATATAATTTTTAAATATAAGAGTATGTATAAGTTGAGTTGGAATAATTAAAAAAAGTACTTTAGTTTAAGTCATTTATCTTTATTTTACTAAGTGAATAATGGTGTTCTTAAATTCGGTTTTAAAGGGTAACTAAAGGCCTGGTCAGAGCCTGACTCCACCCACTGGCAATATTTGACAAATGCTGGAAAAGTGGGCGGAGCCCAGTGGAGGGGGGCGTGCACCTGAGACACGTCTCTCTAGGGCGGGGTTAGCTGGTACCCTCTTACGTCACAGGGCACCACAACTTCCAATAGGAAAATTCAACTGCAGTAGCCACCGTTCAACCTGAAGAGGGCAGCACTCAGACGTTTATACCATATATTGAAGGATTAAAACACTTCAAAAAAATTATGAACAGCATTAATAAAGCCCCAGTCTTACAGATCATTAACTAAAAAAAGTTGTTTTAGGGTTTAGTTACCCTTTAAAACACAATTCTGAGCAAATACTGTTTGGTTTTACATTCATTGAGTGTTCTGATTATGATTAATCTACAGACAGATAATAAATGTGTCTTATAAACATGTCTTCATAAAAAAAAAAACCTAATGTTAAAAAGTCAAGGGCTAAAGCAAACACTGATCACTGTGACATTGTAATACATATTGGAGAACAAATGATTATGAATTCTTCTGATAAATCTTCTGATAAATCTGCAGAAATTATATATATTAAACACCATCTGCATGCTTTGAATGTAACGAATGGAGATGACCCAGAGATAAGAAATGGTAATGTAACAGACAAGGTTGAGATTTTTATGGACGATGTTATAGTTGAACACCTCCGGAGGGACAACGCGAAGAGAGCTCAAGACAAGTCGGACGATTAAATAAGAAAATAATACACATTGTAAACAGTTTTATGGTTAAAAATGAAATAGACTATTCAAATGAGGATGTGTTGAATTTGCAAATTACTTAAAGCATAATTTGAGCTTGACCTGCGAACTTAAGGCTCATTGTTAGAAGTGTTATGTGTGTGGGTGTGTGTGTGTGTAAGTGGACATGACATATTTAGGCTGTTAGGACGTGTTATTTTTAAAGGGAACTGTGAACATCGTTTGCCCCTGACATAGAAAATGTGTGAAACTAGATAGAAAAACTTTGCAAATTAAGCTTTTGTGTTTGTGCTGCATAAAATAGGTGTGAAAAGGAAATAGGTATTTTGAATATGTGCTTCTGCGAGTTTATGTTAATAAAGACCCAAGTTTGACCTTATAAGGGAAATAGCTTTAATGGCAGCCCATAGTCCGAAGCGGACCAAGGTTTTTTTCGGGGCCGCAATTCAGATGAAGACTTCTACGTGTTGATGTTATTTTTGTCTTTGTATTATTCTGAATCTTTTTAAATAAAACAACATCATGTTGTGGTGATTTGTAAAACTTTTTAAACAAGTCTAAGAGTAATTTTTCCCTATCAATATTTCATAACTTTTGTGATGAAATATTATTGGCAAACGGCCAGTGCAATCGGATTCAAGATTGGTTAGAGGCACCGCCGAGGACCCTGAATCGATATCTTACATCTAAAGGTAAGAGCAATATTTGATTGCAGTAGATTATGGATATGTTTTAGAATGATTTAGAGCAGGGGTCACCAAACTCGGTCCTGGAGGGCCGCTGTCCTGCAGTGGTGACCCCTGCTTTCGAGGTTACAAAAATACAACAACATTAAAGCGCACACTGAAGCGAGCTCCGCAGAAGACTTCTTCCCTACAGTCAAAGCAGCGTTACGTCACGAAAGTGTGGACTCGTAGGAAGACCACGAGTGTTTAGGTGCCCTTTGTGACAGGGCCTTTGTCAACTGGAGACCCAAGTTTGGTTTGAAGACGAGAAATGTACCAAACACAATGTTCTCTTAACATTCCTGATTTCTAACACACACTCACAGTGTTCGGCTGGTCGTATGGCTGTCAGAGCTGCTCTCTGGACAAACGAGACGGATTAAAACACCAGGTGTAAACGGCTATGTGTCTTGTGATCCGATCTCAATACCAGCTGTAAACAAGGCCTAGGCTGCTGGGAGAGGTGTCAGTGAGGCCAGCAGGGGGCGCTGTCATTCTGCGGTCTGAGTGGGTCATAACCATAGACATGTATAAGGTATAAAGGCTAGATGGCTCAAGGCGGAGTCAGCTGTGTCGTCACTTTGGCGGCCATCTTAGGTCAGGAGACTGCGCTGCTGCTCCCTGCTGCTGTGGACGGAAGGTGAGTGACAAATGCTCGTAACTTGCTGAATTCTTGACGGATTTACAAACGGTTTGGTTTATTACAAACCTTATTAACGTGGCTATGATTTGTGCTGATGCCGATGTTTAAATTGTAGCTTCACGTTTTGAGAAACGCTTAACATTGCATCGTAGCTGTGTGTTTCATGGCATACCTGACGTATATGACACACCAAGCCGTTTGAAAATCGGTTGAAAATTGAGCAAAATATAGTTGTTTCAGCACTACATGCACAATAGACTTTAATGTTATAACTGGACGCGGTCCTGTCCTAAGATGGCCGCCGTGTGACGTCGTCGGGTTGGCTCTCAGCGCCGGTAAGCCATCTAGCCTTTATACATGTCTATGGTCATAACGGCCAGGATTGTGTTCAACTGGACTGTTAAAAAGGCATCTGTGTGGTTAATATAAACACCATAGTCTTTCTCAGAATGATAGAGCTGTAACCCTGGTGTAATATAGTCCCTACATTAGCCCCCCCTTCCTCTATGGGGCTCGTGCGTTTAGCGAGTTAAACAGCACACTTTAATCGTAGAAATGAATCTGTTATTTTTGACAGCCATAAGTAAAATATAATGATTTTAATGAAATACCATCATGCCAACAATGTTTAAAAAGCATTTATAAAACGCTTTTTACTACAAATTTGTTAGAAATTAATCTAAAAACTACTAGAAGTATTGACATTAAGTTTGCTGTTTATTCTTCAGAATCACGCTTCAATTGCATTGTTTTGGAGCCAGAGCTCAACTTGTGAACATTTGTTAGGCAGATTAGACACAAACCACTTAAAACTAGTTTATTAACATGCATGATTGAAGCACAACGAGTAAGCATGAATGAGTAACACACAGTAAATACAGAAAGAAGACACTAAAACACAAGTACAAAGACTATCACACAATGACATGACACAACCATATCGTGTATATGGGGACATCTAGTGGACAACGAGAGGATAGATTAATACAAACTAATACATAATGCATGATAGATATACAGATTAAGCTAAAGCTTGTAGAATATTTACAAATGTTTTACTATTTTTTTTCTTATAGTATTCATTATTCTGTAATAACATACAGATTACAGATATTCCTCTAGACTTTCTAACTTTACATGTCAACCACATTATAAAGTCAAAATGGCATTGATGAGATCACTAACAGGGAAAAACTGGCCTTGGTAATCGATTTTTTTGGTAATCGTGTGCTGTCCTCAACTGACACAAAACATGTTTATATAATGTCATGATTATGCATATTTACTCATTATGTTAACTAAATTAAACTATATGATTAATAATAAGGGTAATATCTCCAATTCACCAACTTTTGGTACATATTTGAAGCACAACATTGAGTTTTGTGTCTCATCTGAGAATGTATCATATGACTAGATCCGTCAACAGCGCCTGAAATCATACAAATACAAGTATAAAATGTGATTTGTTTTGCAAAATGATATATTGTGATATTTTGCGTTGTTTTTAGCTTACCTCGTGCACCTTAACTGGTTTAGATCTTCAGTTTGGAGTAAACCGTGTCAGAACTCCCACCGGTCTTTCCTACAGATGACGAGAGTCAAGTCTTCACTATTTACAACAATCATTAATTTATGTATTTATATGTTACTGCACAGCAAACCAGCAGAGCATGCAGGTCCGTTGTGGTCTTACCTATGTTTTCTTTCTTGTTCTTCTTCATTTGCGTCAATGCTTTCAGGTCAATGTCAACATAGGTCACATCAGAAGGTCCAGTCACTGCGTCTGCATCTGAAGAAAGATTGAGTGAGATTGAGTCTTTTTCTGGTTTTACTCTTTCACTTATTTTCAGTTATTGAGTTATTATTTTCTTATCCAAGATGGAAAATAAAATCAAACCAAAGTTTTATAGACTACACCCTTTTATAGGCTATCTATCTATCTATCTATCTATCTATCTATCTATCTATCTATCTATCTATCTATCTATCTATCTATCTATCTATCTATCTATCTATCTATCTATCTATCTATCTATCTATCTATCTATCTATCTGTCTGTCTGTCTGTCTGTCTGTCTGTCTGTCTGTCTGTCTGTCTGTCTGTCTATCTATCTATCTGTCCTGATCAAAACACAAAAATCGCTTTCCTGCCATCAGTTTACGACAGGTATTTATATAACATTATTTTTAAACCGCGTCCATCGATCATAACAGTGAAGTTTGTCTGTACATGTTTTTTGAGGAGGTGAGAGGAACCTTTGTTGTGTTTGCAGCACCACAGCAGGACCAGGAAGAAGATGAGCAGAAACAAGACGATCAGTCCTGCGGTCCCTCCAATGATCAGAGCAAGAAGAGGTCCCGATGGTCCTGGAGATCCTGATGTTCCCGGAGATCCTGATGTTCCCGGAGACCCTGATGTTCCCGGAGACTCTGATGTTCCCGGAGATCCTGATGGTCCCGGAGACTCTGATGTTCCCGGAGATCCTGATGTTCCCGGAGATCCTGATGTTCCCGGAGACTCTGATGTTCCTGGAGATCCTGATGTTCCCGGAGATCCTGATGTTCCCGGAGATCCTGATGTTCCCGGAGACTCTGATGTTCCTGGAGATCCTGATGTTCCCGGAGATCCTGATGTTCCTGGAGATCCTGATGTTCCCGGAGATCCTGATGGTCCCGGAGATCCTGATGTTTCTGAAGGTAATAATGTTTAAAATAAAAGTTCTCTAGGTCAAATTAATCAAGTCAGTTAAAGGGTAGCTAATCATCTGCAATTTGATTATTAACTTAGATTAAATTATTTAATATTAAAATAGCTGTTGTTAATTAGCACATTACTAACACTTCTCTTGCATTTACAGTTAAATTACTCACTGCTTGTTTTATTTTTAACATGTTGGTTACAGTTTCTTATTTGCGGATGTTTTTTACTCATGGTGTGAAGTTGAGCTGAACACACTCACCTGAAAGCGTCAGTGTAACTCCATCACTGGTGTGTGTGTGTCGTGATCCTCGCGTCTCTCTTCCACTACAGCTGTAATTCCCTGTGTGAGATTCACTAACTGAACTGATGCTGTATTCCTGTGATCGACTGACATGAATCTCTGAATCATCTTTATTCCAGCTGTAGGTCCAGCTGACGTCTGTCTCCTGTATGTCACATGTGAGAGTGACCGTCTGTCCTCTGGACACTCGTCCGTCAGGCTGAACACGCAACACAGCTTTGGGTCTCTCTGTGAGAAATGAACTGTGTTTAATTTAACTGACAGCTCATGATACTGGTGATGGATGACATTCATTTTCATAATATTCCTATTATTAAATCAGATTGGCACATTACCTCTTACTGTTAGCGTGACTCTTTGACCTTGTGTTGTGGAGTTGTTTTCTCCTACTACAGCACAACTGTAGTTTCCTCCATCAGAGACTCTCACATCACTCAGTGTTACGTTCTCATCTCCAGATTTTATTATCTTGAAGTCTTCGTACCAGAGAATCCTCCGTCCAGTTGAGCGTCGCACGTCACAGCTCAGAGTAACTGTGTCTCCAGTGAACACCGAACTCTGGGGCTTCACAGTTACTCTGGGTTTGTCTGTAAATATTTCATGATCTTGTGTTAATATACAGTCTTCAGTCATCATCTATCACTGTTTATGACTTCTATCATTTATACTTAATGCGTCTTAATTTTCCCTCACCCTTCAGCTCATTATGAGTAATGTAATTATGGCTGTTTTATGTTCTAACACGAGACCTCTCATAAAGAAGATAAAGATACAGATCCTGAGAGACATGGCTTGTAAAGAGACGCTCACTGTAACTCACAGTTCAGTGTCTAACATGCAGCATTATAAATGTTTACTAGTACAATTTTTGTTTCTACTGTAAGTCACATGTGAGAGTGACAGTCTCTCCTCTGAGTATCTGTGATGGTTCAGGCTGAACAGTCAGAATAGCTTTAGGTGTCTCTGTAAAAACTGAACAAACAGAAGTTATGATAAAACATCCAAAAGAAACCAAGATAAGTGAATAAAAGATAATCAAAACGTATTTCTTGTCTGTCCAGTAATAGTGCAATACAATTAAAATATCAATAAATCTAGCTCTGCTCCTCTTGAAACATCATCATGCCCTGCTTGTTGAGAACAATTACCTCACTTTATTTACAACCTTCTTTTCTTCGGTGCAAATAAAAGCCCTTCTTATCACGTCATCACTTCTCAGTGTAAGTTATTTCTGCGGTAAAGAGGATCAGACTCACATGATAATGTCAGTGTAACAGCCTCACTGATCTCTGACTTCTGTCCATCACTTCTTCTCTCTCCTCTACAGGTGACTCTGCTTCTGTGAGATTCACCAGTGCTGAAGCTGAACTCTCTGTCAGTGCTGAAGGGCCGAGATGATCCGTCTCTAAACCAGCTGTATGTCCAGTCGTCTTCAGTTCCTGGTAATTCACATCTGGCAGTGAAGGTGTCATGTTTGTGTTTGTCCAGCTTTATAATCACTGCAGGCTTTAGTCTCTCTATAACATCACATAAAACATTCAGATGTTTAAACATTCATTTTCATACAGACATTTCATACTTTCATAAATATTTTTTTTTCATACACAGCTCAGCTGTATCATAAGGAGTCAATAAGTGTCATGAACACTCGACACGCTGCTATAAATGCTTTCTGTTCCAATGTGTGCATATAAGATTTTAAGAAAATATAAATGTATAAATCACCTTGAGTTTGTCCGGAGCGGATGTTTGAAATCAGCACTAAAAAGCAAAAAGAGACAAAACACACACACACACACACGCGCGTGCGGTTGGCAAAATAAATTAAAACGGGCTCATGCAGAATACTTTTTTAAAATAGAAAGTGACAATGTTGCAATGATGCAAGAACTCTCTATACTCTTTCACATCTATATAAGGCAGTCAATAATGGAGATATTGAGCATGAAAGAGGAAGTGTGAAGAAATCATCTTCATTGCTAAGAATATGTGATGCTGTCATGATCATGTTCACTGAAACCACAAAGTGAAGAGAAGCTCAACCCATTGGACTGCGGATATTATTTTGCGTGCCACCATCAGTGCATCATTGGTCATTGATGTCAGCACATCACAATAAGAAGATGCACTAAAGATCTACTATGGTAAATATCTACTATGGTAAATATCTACTATGGTAAATATCTAAGATACTGAAGATCTAAGATACTGAAGATCTACAGACGACAACAAAGTAACTTTACAGAACATGACAGCGTGTCTGATTCAGCACGAACCATTCAAACCGCAAACTGAACGACTGAAGAATCACAGTAATGATCAATATACACTGATCTCAGTGTTTTTCACATTCACACACACATTGTAAAAAATCGCCAGGAAATTTACAGGATTAAAGAGTATTATTTTTTACAATTAATTAACAGTGTGGATATCATGAGCTACAGATGAATTTGATACTCTAATTATAGCAGCATGAATGAAAAACAGATTCAATACATAAAAAGATGAAATACATATGAACAGCGATTCACTATCATTATAGAAAATGTGCAAATGAAGCGTAAATGAGATATATACTCACAGAGCATTAGAGGAAGTGAACTGAGCTCCATACTGATCTATTAATGACACGCTGTCAAACACACAGTCTGTCTTATATAGACTCAACACTTCCTGAACAAACACAGAGAAGAAGAGGTAGATCACAGGCTTATACTTCCCTGATCTCAGAACCGAAGAAGAATTTAGAACAAAATAAAGAAACAAAAACTATATCGCCTTTTAAGAAATTGTTAAAGAGTTCCTCATAAAGAGCCTTGATTTGAAGAAATGTCTCATTATGTTCATATGTTAGCAAATCTACTATAGCAAATTAGACTGTGAGAACTAAGTGATTCATTTCAGTGCTGGATCTGAATTGGGCTTTATGCAGATCACTTTAAACCAAAACATTATGTCAGACTAGTCAAAATATGTATTGCCAAATGTTGACAGTCTCAGAGCCTGAGGAAAGGGAAGTATAAAAACAGCAGTGTTACCAAGAATTTCTGGGTGATTTAGCAACGCAACGACCATGTCCGGTCCACAGCCACTTTTATCAGTTTTCATCTCTGTAGAAGGAGAGTGTGAGATGTAGGAGTGACTGGCTGGTCAGTGTGTGTGAGATTTAAAAGCCAAACTGACAGCTGTCAATCAAACTTCTGCAGCTGTAGAATGTTTATATGCGATAACATCAGAGGTGGTCTTTACAATGATGATCTGTGTGTGTGATTCAAAGTGAGACCCATGGCAGTAAGTATTCTGACTGTCATTGTTTTGTCACTTGATTAGAGCCTGAATTAGTTAAACCCGCAGAGCGCCAGTGGAGAACATGTCAGAGCAATGACACACTTTCTTCCGCTCGCAGGCCTCTGACGGTCACTGTGGTTGCAGGCGGTTGATATATATACATTTTTTATTTATATACACCTCATTTATCTGATAGTAGGCGTCTCATTTGTTGAGTAAAAAAAAACATTATTTATGAATAATTTTCACAATATTACATAAAATATGAAACAAATGTGCACTGTTGATCACACACGTCTACTTTAATGTTTAACCAGGAAGTTTGTTTTGAAAAACTTTTATTTTGTACAAAATGGCACAAAGTTATAGCCTACTTGTCGTGTTCCTGGTCAAAAAAGGCCGGCCATTGAAAGTGAATGAGAGACTGAAAATAAGAGAACAAAAGAGTTTTCAGGAGCATGTTCATTATATTCATGTATTCATATGTGCATGTGAGCTTGCAAACACACACACACACACACACACACACACACACACACACACACACACACACACACACACTTTTGTCGCAGCACAATGGTGAAGAAGCTCTCTGTGCATGATGTTCTTCATCAGATCATTGATCAAGATATAGTGAGGTATCTGTGAATCTCAGAAGAAAAACTACCTTGCCTCGTGGGGATCAAGACCGGGACAAAGTTACATCTTTCTACCAGAATGTAGCCGTAGCATCAGCTGGGCCCTCATCATCAGAAGACATGCTGCTCATCAGTTGTTTCGAGGTCTGTAGCATGTGGTGCCTTCTTCTTCTGATACGTCTTGTAATGCTCCTTCACTGCAAGATCCACCCTGCATCGCCGCCTCCTCGATTATACTCTCATTCCTGCGTAATAATCAAGGGAGTAATCCATCCGCCGGAAACTGAAGCTTCCCCGCGGGCCGCGATTGATTAGCAGACCATCACCTGTTAGCAATCCATTAACTCCCATTCATGTTGGCGTCATTTTGACAGCAAATAACTTTACATCTGAGGCATTTAAAGACTCCATTTGTCCATTATTTATTTCTAAAGAAACACAACAATTTATAAAACGCTCCATTACCTTGTATCTTACGTTATGGCCCCGTAGAAGCAGTTTTTGTAAAATAGGCTAACGATTGCGTCATAACCACTCGACTCTCTGTCGCACAGTCGAGAAATTACCGTATAGCAGGCGGAGAAGCTCGCAAGCAATCGGGGGGACGTGGAGGCATAAAGTCCAATAAAGTCAAGGGAGAAGCCCATAGAGAGTGATAAAGTTGCTCCTGCTGCTAGCTCATGGACAGCTAATGCTCACGCTCTCCGTCTCTGCGAGATTCGGAAGGGAATGATTATAATTTATCTCGGCACAGCTAAGACTTACATATGTCAGACAGGCTCACGTCACATATACGTCGTCAAGCTCAGTTTGAGTCTGCGCAGTTCGCCCAGCCATCAGGAAGTGAGTGCTTCTAATTTACTTCACTTTTCTCCGTTGAAACCTAGGGGTCGCTGTGTCCAGTTTATACTGTCTATAGTTATAACCAAGGAACTGTGCTGCCCATGGGTGCAGCAGGCGCAATGATATTACGCAGCGCCTGTAAATAGACAGTATATAAGGTAAATAGTCCCCTCGGTAACTTCCAACGTGAACCGGCACAGTTTGTAATATTATTGCGCTGCTGGTACGGCAGCAGTTCCTTGATTATTACGCAGGAATGAGAGTATAGTTCCTAGTCATATTGGCCTAGAAAATCGCAACTTTTCATTTTCTGTCGGTCTTAGTACACGACATAACTACAGAAGAGTCAAGTTTTAAATAGAAAAAAATAATATCGAAACTCTTTGGTCCTTTTTTTTAAGAGAGATGATAACGGTCTAATTAGATTCAATGATATATGCTAAGCTATGCTAAAAGTGCTACCGCCAGACCCGGAGATCGGCTGAATGGATTCGAAAACGGTAAAACTGTTTAACTCTAGGGGAGCTGGAAAATGAGTCCTATTTCCAAAAAAAGTGGAGTGTTCCTTTAATAAACACACTGACGCTTCTGAGCTTGATAATGGCAGTGGATTGCAACCATCAGTTTGAAGGTCAAAAAAAGTGAATCCATCCATCATAAATGAACTCCACGTGACTCTGGCGGGTTAATAAAGAAGCAAAGCGATGAGTTTGTGTTAAGAAAAATTGTAATATTTATAACTTTATAAAGTAAAATAACTAGCTACACTGCTGATATTTACGCTACGCACTATACGCTACTTCTGAAGTCACAAGTTGTGTAAGTTGTGCTTTAGGCGTAAGCAGACTGGCGGTTTGGCCGGAAGCTAGCATTTTACCTCGTAACCTGTTAAATATGAATATTTTTTTTACACAAACTCATGGTTTATTGGCCTTTATTAACCCCCGGAGCCGTGTGGAGGACTTTTTTTAGCTTCACAAAGTCATATACACCTAGGATGGCTTCAGGGTGAGTAAATCATGGGCTTATTTTCATTTTAAAGTGAACTAGAAGATTGACAGAGACTTCTCATAGATCTCCTGCATGGTCCTTCATCCAAACAAATTTGCAAATATCTTAATTTAGGTTTCTGGTTTAAAGCACTGATTTATGAACTCTCATGTGAAAATATATCAATCAAGCACAAAATCTCTAAAATGTGCATATTTTATGATTTATTTCCTAAAGAGGCAGCAACCTATACAACATAATCATAAACTGATGTTGGCATGTCTAATCATGTCAGTGTTTAATTTAATAACAATGAAACTTTAGTGTTTTTGAGAAAAATACATTTGCATTAATGAATTGTTAAAGAAATCACGACCAACATTCTGTTATGTTATTATGACAATGCTTGCACATATAGGCTACCAATACATTTTTAAGTTTTATTTATCAGTTCAAAAATATCTTAACTATGTAATCAGGTGCTGTGATTTTGAACTTTATTCAGGATTCTTGCATCTTTATAACATGTGGGAATCATCAGTGATCTGAGATGCATAGTTACACAGACAGATGTGTGTGTGCTTCAAGCTGCACAAAACAACTTCTGAATGAAACAATACACAAGTCCCTCAGCGATCTTCCTTACATTAAAGCCACTGTCAAAGTGCTAGTTCAAAACCAGGATGACACATTCAGTAGTTTACCACTGTTAATTTACACAATTACATGGAATACACACGCAGCCTTGTTCATTACAGGTGCTCGATTTGGGTTTGATCCAACGATTCTAAAATAAATGTAAATTTTTCGTGTGTTTTAGTCTTCAAATAAAGTTCAATATCCCTACTCGATGTGTACGTTGTTTTTAATCTACTAAACTATTTTACAACTCCAGTTTTATTCCAAATATGAAAGGAGAAAACACAAGCAAAGGCGTTAGTGGAGGAGCAGACGCTGAACAGAGCTGGTTGAGTCTACACGGTTCTCATGCGGCGGTTAAATGCGCAGCGGCTCATTGTTGATCACAGTCGATTGTGTGAGTCCAGATTCACTCCTAGAAATCATGGCAGAAACCGCTCCAGCGTCCGCGACCAAAGCGGCCAAGAAGAAACCAGCAGCCAAAAGCAAGAAGCCGGGTCCAAACGTCCGCGAGCTGATCGTCAAGGCTGTGTCCGCATCTAAAGAGAGGAGCGGGGTGTCCCTCGCCGCCCTGAAGAAAGCGCTCGCTGCCGGCGGATACGATGTGGAGAAGAACAACTCCCGCGTCAAGACCGCCGTCAAGAGTCTCGTTACCAATGAAACCCTGGTCCAGACTAAAGGAACCGGCGCCTCGGGCTCCTTCAAGCTCAACAAGAAGCAGAGCGAGACCAAGACTAAACCCGCCAAGAAAGCGGCTCCTAAAGCCAAGAAGCCCGCAGCCAAGAAACCCGCTGCCGCTAAGAAGCCCAAAACTGCAGCAGCAAAGAAGCCCGTCGCTAAGAAATCCCCGAAGAAAGTGAAGAAACCCGCCGCTAAAAAAGCAACGAAGAGTCCCAAGAAGGCAAAGAAACCGGCGACTCCTAAGAAAGCAGCGACTCCTAAGAAAGCAGCCAAGAGCCCGAAAAAGGCAAAGGCAGCCAAACCTAAAACTGCGAAACCTAAAGCAGCAAAGCCTAAAAAGACAGCAGCCAAAAAGAAATAAACTTCCCCCCATTTTTTTCCAAATCAAAAAGGCTCTTTTAAGAGCCACCCACTAATTCATAGCAAAGAGCATTATTTTATAGGTCATATGTTCAATGAAAGTGTCGCGTTTCAATTACAAATTTGCGCGATTTTTTTTCTAAATGGCGATAAAAAATATTGCGAAAACGTAATTTTTTTCCTCGCGATAATAATTACACAAATCATGGCAACGGATGTTGGTAGGTTTATATGGTTTGTATATCCCAGCCACCGCACTAGTCATTATTTTTATGTGAAGGAGACGTATGTGTTATGTGCCCCTTATAGCCTAACTTACTTGTGAGCGGCACATATGAGTTGTTTTTTCCTCCTATCTGCTTTGAGGTCTTGATTGTGGCGTTTCTTTGAGGTTAGAATCCAGTATTCCCGCAATAATTTTGTCTTTTATGACTTTAATAAAAACTCCGTCTTCTGTCCAAACACACCGGGCCATCTACAGCTGACATGTAAATGCGCAAAAACTGTTTCCATTGCAGATTTACGAAATATTTATTTTTCGAATTGCCTGAAAAAAAAAAAACCCTCATGCGAGCGCAAACACTTTTTTTACGATAAATAAGAGTTTTTGCGATATTGATATTGTGTTTCCATAGGGTGTGTTTTCCATTCATAATTTCAATGTGTAAAATGGCTCCGCGAGAACAAAATAATGGGCCCTTTATGTTCATGTGCAAATACATTTCGACATTAAAGTTGATGATATGTGATCGTTTCGATGAAATCCTCTGCGTAGACATGTTTATAGCAGTAAACTACACAGCTTCAAGATCAACTTGTTACATTTGAATCAATTATGTTTCTGTTTTCAACCAGAGGGAGTAAAAATGGGCAAGGCAAGTTTATTTGTATAGCAGTTATACATAATGGTAATTCCGAGTGCTTTACGTTAAAAAACAACAACAATGATTATTATGAAATAAAAAATGTAGAAATTATATAATTGAAACTAAAAAACATTAAAAGGAAGCTAAGAGGCTGTTGAATAGAGGTACTACTGCGTGACGCGTGTGTATGTAGCAGAAAGGGGGTTGTGTTTGTTGTTTGGAGGGAAGCTCACTGATTGGCTCGATGATGTGTTCAGACTCCAGCCAATAGGAGACTAGCGAGCTTTCTTTTAAAAGGCAGAACCCAGCGGCCTAAGGGTTAGTGATGGGCAATCCGGCTCTTTTTCGTGAGCCGGCTCATTTGACTCAGCTCACTGAAATGAGCCGGCTCTTTTGACTCACAAACGGCTCTTTAAAAAATAAACGTTTTAACTCCCTGAAAGTGCACCGCACAACAGTGCAACGTGAATATTCACATTTTTATTGTCCATAACAACCCGAAAAATTGCCTGCTTGCCTTGCACATCTAATTAATGTGCAAAGTTTTCCATCAATTTTTCTTAGGCCTAGGCCTACCTACTTTTTTATGTGGATGTTTTTGAGCTTGTAGAAGTTTAGCTCTTACGTTCTTCTGAACATCTTGCGCCGCCATTGCCCGATGTCATTTCTGAGTTATATCCATAATCTGCCTCTCTTTTAAATGTTCCACAAGTGGTAGGCTACAATGACTGGTTGTTTTAAAATATAACTAATATCGAAACAAAATAACCCAGTCAGTCTCATCTACGAGACGTTTAGGCCTCCTCCTGACAGCTTGGCTCATAGCTTGCAAGTTTGCTTAGTGGCAAACTTTCTTCATTTGATTGGTTTAACCGCCACCCGCCCAAATTGAATTAAAATATAATTTTTTGTCACGCCATCCGCCCGATCAGCGGTTTATCCGCATCTCTAGTGTGTGTGTGTGCGGGCTCGGCCCTCCCTCAAGCAGTATAATTGGTTGACATCGCGTGTTTTGATTGACAGGAACAGAGTGTGAGGCTGATCAGACAGTCGAAACGAATGTGTGTGCGCCTTTAGGCCGACCCTGCTGAAAAAAACAATAGAAACCATTACAGAATTCCTAATGGTTGTATTGGTTCTAAAGGGAATTGTATTGGTTTTAATGGAAACTGTAATGGTCCTAGTAGGTCTCTATTGGTAATTTGCTTTCCTCTATTGGTTGCATGTTTTGTGTATTTGTCTGTATTGGTTTTAATGGAAACTGTATTGGTCCTAGTAGGTCTCTATTGGTAATTTGCTTTCTTCTATTGGTGGTATGTTTTTTCTATTGGATACCATTAAGGACCAATAGAACACATTTGGCAACTTATGTTGGTATCTACTGTACACCAGTATGAACCATTAGGACTCCAATAAATTTAGTGTTTCCTTTGGTTTGATGATAATGATTTAACGTACACATAATTAATAGGCTAGATGCAGTTTTTATTTTTGTACAATTATTACAACACAGCATAATAGATAAAAAAACAGTTTTCAGTTGTTTTATAATGCTATTATGCTGATCCTTATGTAATATGGAAATTATACCGTTAAATATGTATTGTTTAGTAGAATTCACACAAAATGTGTTCATTCATATGGGTCAACATAACTTTACGTTGTGTTTTGCCTTGAGACATAGCGTAACTATTTTAAAAAGTGTGTGTGTGTGTGTAACCCTACATTATGCAAAATGTCCCCACAAAAATGATAATAACTGAAAACCTTGTCGGGACAGTTTTTGGTCCCAATGAGGAAAACAGCTTATAAATCAGACTAAGTAATGTTTTCTGTGATGGGTGGAAATAAGGTAAAAATGTCATAAATGCCATTACATTCAACAGCCCATCCCATAGCTAAAACTGCACATCATCAACAAGATAGCAAGACAAGTACTGTCTTTACTGTTGGCCTGTTGTCTTGCTGTTTCCAGACCGATACAATCAGACAAGACCATATTAGTTAACCATTAGACCTCAATAAATCACAGCACTTATATATTAATACATTAATAAATAACACTAAATCATTATATACTATAAATTGTCTGTTGTAATAATGAAGTAGCCTATTTATTAAATAAAATTAACTTATTTGTAACAATAAAACAATGCAAATGGGTTGATCATTGACTGTATTTATTATAACATTTTATGTGTGTGTGTGTGTGTGTGTGTGTTAATAATATAATAAATACATAAAGTAATACACTGGATGGCGTAGTCACGTGATTAATTTTAGCCAATGAGACTGCTGGAACTTTGCATCACTAATGAGCTGTCATTCCGGATTCGACCAGCTCTTCAAACAGGTAGGCTAACGTAAAGCTTTTTACATTTTTTGCAGTAATTTCTGAGTTGTCTATTAAAATGAGTGAAACAGGTCAAAATGGTAATTAATTGGAATTAAATACACCCACATTAGTGGTTTATCTGATTATATTATTTACTCTGCTATGCTGCAGTTTAAATGATTAACGGTCATAACGGTCGACTAGCCGTCTCAGACAGCCGTCGTTTTTTTTAGCAATCTCTGGGGTAATATATACTTTAAAACTGCATGAATTCATTACCTTGAATTGTTTTACATCTATTTTGTT
This sequence comes from Phoxinus dragarum, assembly GCA_033366665.1. Classification (NCBI taxonomy): domain Eukaryota; kingdom Metazoa; phylum Chordata; class Actinopteri; order Cypriniformes; family Leuciscidae; genus Phoxinus; species Phoxinus dragarum. The sequence continues at coordinate 216,263 of JARPMJ010000330.1, read as the reverse complement.
GTTCATTTGATTTATTATTGTTTTTTCGTTGCTAAAAACGACGAACTAACGTTAAGACCGAGTAAGGTTAACTTAGTCATGATGGAGTCTGACTCAGTCAGACATTTGTTTTAATGTTTTAAGTAGCGATGTAACGTTAAGTGAAACGAGGATTTATGTAACGTTAGCGTACATAGTATAGAATACCTAAGCTACACACTCGTTATTAAATCTCGTTACATATGATTAATGTATGTGATGAATGTATGTAACGTTAAATGATGTATAATTGATATAGCTAGGCATCGATAAGTTACACTGGGCACTGACAGACAGCAAATCATGTAACGTTAAGTTAACGTTATTATTATTTCTGCTAACGTTAAGTTACATGTGCTTTGTAAGTTATTTTTACAAAGCTACGGTAACGTTAATATTACTATCATGTTAACGCGATTTTACACAACTTTGTATGCGTTGTCTCACACACAAGCTGGCGCGTGCACCTCGGGGAGAGAGAGTGAAAGAGAGAGGACTCGTGTGATTGGTTATACAGTATTTATCCGAAAAGATGATGATGACTGTCAAATAATATCAACCATTTGTAATATTTAATCAAATATTAAAATATGTAACTGAAGTAAATCATTTAGGCCATGAATAATATTCACATTAAATATTAATGTAATAATAATTTATCTTGAATGTATACATTTCATCAGCCCGTTCATCCATACAAAGCAATATTTGACTGAGATATTAATTTTTGTTTCTTTTTCTCCCCTTTCCTTGTGTGCAATCATATAATTGGTTCCGCTCTGTAAGTATGTATTAAGTAAGTATATATATATATATATATATGTCATATGACTCACTAACTGACACATTCTCAGTTTTTGTATTCTAGATTTGTCAGACATTTACAAAAACTTTCTTTGCACCATATAACTGTATTGTGACAAACATTTTGCTTATGTTTTCTGTTAATATTTTGGGTATCAAATTTCTTAAATGAGATGATCCTCACCCACTTATCAAATACTGCATTTGTCAGTACAGTGGTGTCATGTACATTCTTATATGTTATTGTATATATTCATGAATACAATTTTTAAATTGGGTTTATACCATTAAAATGTTGTTTGCCCTCTATCTATTCAGTATTTATTGCCATCTAGTCCTGATTGCAGAATTGAGCTCCAACTCCAGTTAAGCAGACCTGAACCAGTTGATCAAGTCTTCAGGATCAACAGAAACTACAGGAAGGCTGGAACTACACTCTGCAGGACATTGGTCCTCCATGACTAGGACTGGACACCACTGTTGTAAGTAATCTACCAGTCATTCTGGATCTCTGAATTGTCATGTTCAGAACATATTGCAGGCGATCTCATCTTTGGCCCTCGAGGACCACTGTCCTATAGACTTTAGCACAAACCTGGTCCAATACACCTGGGGCCGTATTTACAAAACGTTTTATCATGCACTTCGAGAACCAGAGTTGAGAAACTCCTGACTAGGGATGGGTACCGAAAGCCGGTATTAAACGGGCCCCGGGGCTGAATTTTGAGAGACCGCTGTATCGATAAGCTCGGACGTTATAGGTTCTGCTGTTGGTACTGGAGAAATTAAGAAATACACATACTATTTATTATTGATATAAAGACGTTATTTTTAATTATTTTTATCTCGCCATCCATTTCTAGCGCGCACAACACGACAGCCCTGCTTAATGAGGGACGACGGAGGACAGAACTAATCATTCAAACGTAGCCTGTTTGGTTATACTTTAGATCTGTGATATTAGTCTGATTTTATTTTAGATTTCGGCTTCCAAATATTATAAAAATAATATATTGAGGTAAACCATTAAAAACTATAGTAGCATTCTGTCCAGTGCAACTGCCTTCTCTTCGCAGCAGTGCGCTGTCATTTCTCCCTATAACTCATACTTAACGACAGAATCAGCACGATCGGTGATTGTTGTAAAATGCAGTCTAGCTACTGTTGCTAAATAATAATAATAATAAAAAGAGCTATTAGTCAGTAAAATGATCCGAACTTCCCATCACTCACTAAATTAACGTTATCATTTTTAAACATTTTATTTCGTTTTGTGAACCTTTTATAAAACATGGCCATTTATTTTTATTTAAAGGGCTTGTCTGCTATTGTAGGCTAATTTAGTTAATGTAAGCAACTAATTTAGACACAAGAACTGGGTGCCGGTGCGGTGAGATGTACATGCTCGGCCAGATTCGGCTCGAAGTCGTGCTTCTTCGGATGCGGAGCCGTGCACGCTAAAAAGCCGTGCACTGCGCTTGTGGCCTTGCGCTCGACCGCCCACACCGCAATGACAACATTTTTGCCGCGCGCACCATCGCGCTCGTGCGTCCGCACATAAATAACTCGGTGTTGAACTGATAATCACTATTTTGTGTGTTAAACACAACCAATACAGACAACTTCATTATAAAGAAAAACAACAAATCAGAATAATATATGATCATAATCTATGACAAAAATGCTATTATAAACTAGATTAGTGGATAATTCAGCAGTAAAATTTACTCTAGAAAAATCACATGCACAACAATTTTATAAAATCTGAGCATTTAGTCAAAAAAAAAAATGTTTAGTGGGGAACAATTAAGAGACATTGGCCCTCATTTATCAATCTTCCGTCGAAACGGGCGTATATGTTGGCGTAAGATTTTGCTTACACTCCTCTCACCGCCTGATTTATGAAGCTGTGCGTACCTTTGAAATTCAGGTGTACGCAACACCTGCCTCTTGATAAATGCCGCGGCTGAAAACGATCGTCATTAGATTAACACGCCCCTATATATTCACGTCTCCGCCTCCCCCACGCCCTCACTTTACACCATGGACACACGGAAGACGGCAAAGAGGAGAAACTTCTCCGGTGGAAATCCAGTTTAAATCGCTGGTTGGTTGAGCAAATTACCTATCACAATGCATTATTTTACAGCACGTGTTTTGAAACTATTAGCGTTGAATTTCGCATGACGTCACATGTTTTTTTAGTAAAGACGGTCAAAACGGTGGCGTTTTAGTAAAGACGATCAAAACGGAGGACTTAGAAACGCTGACGCAGAGGCTCACGCTCGGCTCTATGATTGGGTGTCATCAGTCATGGCGTATCCTTCCCTGATTCGTCAGACACCCATCACATGACCCGTCCCCGGGAATAAAACATACAAAAACAGCCTGGACTACGTAACGTTAGTGACTGCAACATGAATAATGAATTACAAGCGGTACTGACGTTGATGTCTTTGCTAGCAGCTGTTGTGCAAGTAAATTCTGCATTTTACAATCCTAACTGCCTACATGCGCCTGTTTACACCGGCACGCGCACGCCCAGTGTTGGTGAATGGTCACGTGATCCGCGGTTTCAGTCGTTTTAATGTGGACGGAGATCAATTCTAATACGCCGCTAAAACGCTGGTGTGGACGGAGATCGTATTCGTTTTAATTCTCCGTTTCTAAACTATCCCCCTTAAAGGGATAGTTCACTTTAAAATGGATATCACCTACTACAAGTGCGGATATCGCTCATATACATTTTTTTGACGACGTAGTTAAAGGGATAGTTCAATTTAAAATGAAAATTCTGTCATCATATACTCACCCTCAAGTTATTCTGAAGATATTCATCAAGATATTTTGAAAAATGTCAGTGACAAAACAGTTAACTGGTCCCATTGACTTCCATAGTATTTTTTTTTTCTACTATGGAAGTCAATGGGACCAGTTAACTGTTTTGTCACTGACATTTTTCAAAATATCTTCCTTTGTGTTCAGCAGAAGAAAGAAACTCATACAGGTTTGAAACAACTTGAGGGTGAGTATATGATGACAGAATTTTCATTTTAAAATGAACTATCCCTTTAACTACGTCGTCAAAAAAATGTATATGAGCGATATCCGCCGCGTTACTCTGTCCTGTTTAGAGCTCAGATTTCTCTGCCCGAGCCGATATTTATTTATTTAGTAGACCTTCCTGAAATTAAAGCACTGTGTAGGACTATATAATGTGTATCTTTATTTAATTGTTTATCTTTGTTTAATATATATATATATATATTAGGGCTGTCAAACGATTAAAATATTTAATCGTGATTAATCGCATTAAAGGGTAACTAAACCCCTGGTCAGAGCCTGACTCCTAACCTATCCTATCCTAACTGATGCAATACTATGCTACTAACTAACTATGCTTCTAACAATACTACACTAACAACTATGCTAATTAACTACCTAGGCTACACTAAATAATCTAAATAACTATATAAATGCTATGCTAAATAGATGCTAAAATACTCTATCCTGATCGTTTTCAATACTCGCAATTCCAACTCCTGACTCGCTACAGTGGTTTTGACGAAACAAGATGGTTTTATACTGCCAAGGGCGTGGTAGCTCGTACCAAGGGCGTGGTGAGCTGGAACCTGCTTACCACCGCAAACATCCAATAGGAAAATTCAACTGCAGTAGCCACCGTTCAACCTGAAGAGGGCAGCACTCAGACGTTTTTACATCATATATTGTAGAATTAAAACACTTTCAAAAAAGTTACTCGAATCAATGAACAGCATTAATAAAGCCCCATTCTTACAGATCATTAACTAAAAAAAGTTGGTTTAGAGTTAAGTTTCCCTTTAATGTCATAGTTATTTAACTCGTGATTAATCACACATTTTTATCTATTCTAAATGTCTCTTGATTTCTTTTTGTCCCATTATTTTTCTCATTTTAATGCTCTTATCAACATGGAAAAGTGGATCGGCTTGCTTTGTGCAAATGTTTTTTATTGAAAACAACATTGGCATATACTGTGTTCAATTTCACACTAACATTCTCACTTGGAGCAAATAATCTCTCACACAATGTAACACTGTCCATCAATAAAAGGGTAAAAGAAATACTGACGAGGTGACGTTACTGATATTGACGAGTGGGCGTAGAAACGCATCAGCTGTGTGTGTGTGTGCTTGACCATCAAGTGGTATTTCAGACTGGACTATGATAGCTCAGTTCACAACGACACAACACACAGATCACTTTGGTCTTGTCAATTGAACCATTTGGCAACTTTTTAAAAATAAACTTTCCATTCAGAATCTTATTGGCATCCAATTCGTCGTCTCGCGCTCATCATTCATCAACTCAAAACGCAACGTTAAAGGGGGTCGCACACCGGACGAGAAGCGCAGCACCTCGTATTCACCTCGTGGTGTTGTAGTTTTAATAACGTTATTTGTTGTTGCAAAAGCATGTGAAAAAAACGACAAAGTTTGCTAGGCGTGATAAAAATGTAAATAAAATCGTGATAAAAAATTGACGCCGTTAAAATGGGTTTGCGTTAACGCCGTTAATAACGCGTTTAACAGACAGCCCTAATATATATATATATATCAGTGATGCGCGGGTTCGATCGAAAATGAGCGGGTACCTGCGGTCACCCGCGGTTACGAGTCATCCAAAAATATTTTTTATGATATTCGGGTCGCTGTCGGTCGGGTCGTTTGAAATAAAGATGCCAATTAAACCTTTGTCATTTATATAGTACTAGACTCAATGTTCTATGAAATACATATGTCTACACTTTATTGTCTGAATAACTGCGCGAGGATAGTTGAAAACGTCGGTCGGGTGCGGGTTGTTTATACATTGACCCGCGCATCACTGATATATATATATATATATATATATATATATATATATATATATATATATATATAACAAAAAGAACCGATAAGAATACTGTTAAAGTACCGTATTGATAAGCAGTATCTGTAAGAGTAGTAATACTGTTAAACCCTTAACGATACCCATCCCTACTCCTGGCATACTGATTAGTCAATAATCACTGATGAAAAATGTATCCATTTTAATTTGTATAGATTTATGCAATATTTGACTGTAGGCCGATACCGATAACCGATATATTGGCCAATAAATCTAAATTTAAATTTTGACATACTTTGAGAGCCTGATTACAAAAACAAAAGTCTCATCATTAAAAGCCATGTCTCAAACACTTTAAAGGGTTAGTTCACCCAAAAATGTAAACTTTGTCAGTAATTACTCTCCCTCATGTTGTTCCCCGTAAGACTTTCATCAGACATCTTCGGGACACAAATTAAAATATTTTTTTATTAAATCTGAGCGCTGTCTCACTCCTCCATAGGCTTCTATTGTAATTGAAACTTGCCAGCCCAGAAAGTAAGACGATGTTTAAAATAGTCCAAGTGACTACAGTGGCTCGCTCAACCATAAGTTTTATCAAGCGACGAGAAAAAACATAAAATAACAACTTTATTCAACTCTTCATTTTCACGTAGTGATTCACGTAGTGTTACAGCACAGCGCTTCTGTGTTGTACGTCAGAACGTAGCCTCACTATTTGCCAACGCTGGTCATGCATGTGATGCTGGCCAATAGTGAGCCTACGTTCTGACGTGTAATGCCTGGTTCAGATTACACGATTTTAGCCAGATTTTGGCACGATTCGTTTGACGTAGGGTGTCGTGGAGATTCGTAAACGACAACGGCCGTCGGGACGCAAGATTCGATCGTTTCATCTCGTATAGTGTGTCATAGTGGGCGACAACCTATGTCGCGTCTGCGATGCTTCATGACATCACGACAAAAAGACTAGCATGTTTAATTTTTTTCCGGTCCTCCATGACGAGTGAGAGTGTGTGTGTGTGTGTGTGTGTGTGTGTGTGTGATCGCTAATAGGTGAGCGAGAGTGAGTGAGTGTGTGCGCGTGACGTGAGCATGTGTGAGTGAGTGAGTGCAAGAGAGTGCGTGTGTGCGCTAGTGAGTGAGCGAGAGTGAGTCTTTGTGTATGTGTGTGTGTGTGTGAGTGAGCGCGAGCGCGTGTGTGCGCTAGTGAGTGAGCGAGAGTGAGTCTTTGTGTGCGTTTGTGTGTGTGTGTGAGTGAGCATGTGTGCGTATGTATGTGTGCGAGTGAATGTGTGTGTGTGTGAGAGACGGCACGCAATGGCTGGTCGGAAGCAACGTGTAGTATGACATGTTTCTTATCCACGACACGACAAGATTTTACGAGTCAAAATCGCGTAATCTGACACAGTGACTATCGTAACAGACAAAAAAATTGTGTAATCTGAACCAGGCATAACACTACGTGAACTCACTCAAAGGCACACAGAGAAGAAAATGAAGAGTCAATAAGAATAAAGTCGTTTTTTATTTTTGTTTTACGACTAATTGTAATTACGAATTGCTTTTGTAATTCGACTTTGCTTTTCCAGCGAGTGTGAGCGGTACATGAGTGGAGCTGTATCATAATTTAAAACCTACACCAGGGGCCTCATTTATAAAACTTTGCGTAGGATTTGCGTCAGAAGTGGCGTACGGATGAAACATAGGACGTGCGTACGCACAGAAATATTCGGATTTACAAAACCGTGCGCACGCACATCCTACGCAGTTTTCCCTTAATAAATCACAATCAATTCTAAATGTAGCGCAGCTTTTGCGGCTTCATTTCACGCCCATAGTTGCCCATAAATAGTCTGTGAAACGCCCACAAGTTAATATTCATCGATTGCGAAATCAGGGCAAACACAGAGAGGAAATTAAAGAAACGTAACTTCACTCAATGTGAAGTATAAGTTATCGTTGGCGAGGTGGAAAAGAGGAGATGTTGTTTGGAGGGCACAGTGTGGGCATTACTAATGCCAAAAAGGCACTTGAGTGGCAAAAGGTTGCAGACGCCGTAAATGCTGTAGCCTCACAACCTCGGACCGTGGCCGAAATAAAAAAGAAATGATCGGACAAGATCAGCCATTGTGCGTCATTACTTATTGTGATGGGGCATTTTATTTCCATCCATTTAATTGCATCTGACAAGTTACAGATGTCGGTTATAATCTACGTTCGAAATAGTTCAGTGCAAATGTAATTTCTTGCAGCTTTCTGAATGGTTGAGACATACCATACGTCATACGTAAACAAACTAAAGGCATATGCATGAATACCATGATTCCGTATCTGATGAAGAAATTTTTACTATGAAAACAACTTTCCCCAGTGGACAATTAATACATCTATCTATCGATCTATCTATCTCCCTAATTATCTGTCTATCTAATTGCATCTATATCTGCTCCGCCAGACGGACACATTGACGAGAATATCTGTTTTGTACATTATTTCGTTCTGTTTACCATATTATTTATGAGGATGAATTGCATAACATGTCAATATTATTGCAGAACATATTTCACTTTACTTTTTGCATGTGTTCATTTGCATTTCTGTTGTCATTTTCGTTTGATTTTGTTTGTTTTACACTGCAGATCGATCGAACGGGTGTTCGTGTAGGCTGTTCATTGTAAGACTTGTTTTTGTGAAGTCTTCATGTTATTTATGAGAGGCAGTATTGCCATTTCTTTTACACAGCGGTCTACAATTTCACACACTTTCACGTGTTTCTTCCATCTGCCGACGGTGTCGCCATTTCTCATTTCACCCGCTTTTGTGTGTACGCCATGGGTCAGAGCTTGCGTGAAGGACCGCACATTTTCCCGTGAAGTTTGCTTTTTATAAATACCAATTATTGCGTAGAGAGCGACGTACGCCTTCTTTTGTGCGTACGCAACGTTTATAAATGAGGCCCCTGGAGAAGGTTAAATAACAGATGACTGTCATGCTATGAACATGACATGACTAATGGAGAAAGTTCACAGCTGTCAAGATCTTGAATTTGCTCTAAGTATATTCAAAGATGTTGGATGATTTTAGGCATGAGGATGGTTTGTCAACAACTAAGTTCTTGCAACTTCTTTGAGACCATAAATATATAATGTATGGATAATTTCATGTACTCATGTACTGGTAATGTGGTTTAAGAGGTACGGTACATTGCCTTAATGAATTCTCCTTCTTTTTGCAGGTCTAATCAGTCAGTGAGGTGAACACAGTGAAGCCACAATTCAAACATAATTCACAGTTCTTGTATTTCTAGAATACATTAAGTAATAAAAATTTAATGTTAATGTTTTGTGTCAGATCTTCATTTCCAGCTGGGTTGAGAAAAAAAGGTGTTAATCCTGTATATAATTTTGATTTCAGGTGTTGTTAGCTATTGAAAAGTTGGTGTGCAGTTTATATTAATTAACATTATATTATATTCTTGAGGGGTTTTTCAGCAGTAAGGACAAAACCAGTTTTGTAGTAATAATTCAAATTAATTAATTCAAAACTATAAGTAATGGCCTAATTACTAGCAGCTACCATTAAACATACAAATCAAAACCAGTACAAACTGTAATGGAAACCATTAAATATGTGCAAATCAAGACCAATACAAATTTGTATTGAAGCCATGTCAGAACCAATACAAAATTGTAATGGAAACCATTAAATATGTACAAATCATGACCAATACAAACTGTAATGGAAACCATTAAATATGTACAAATCATGACCAATACAAACTGTAATGAAAACCATTAAATACAAATCATGACCAATACAAACTGTAATGGAAACCATTAAATATGTACAAATCATGACCAATACAAATTTGTAATGAAACCATTAAATATTCAAATCATGACCAATACAAATTTTTAATGGAAACCAATACAAACCAATAGATCCTAATGGAATATGGCCCAAAACACACTACGTAATGGACACCATTCCGTAATGGTTTTAATGGTTAACGGCTGATGGTTTGTAATGGTTTTGTAGTGGAATCCATTAGCATTTCTGTAATGGTTTCTATTGTTTTTTTCAGCAGGGGATAGCCTAATTATTTTGTTGTGTTTCTTTGAATTAGTCAATTATTTTAAATAAAATTAAAATAATTCATTATTTCTTTATTACATAATGATTTAATTTATATAGGCTATATATTTTTAAATAGAGTCGGCTCTTCAGATATGCGAGCCAGCTCCCGTCGTTCACCTAAAAGAGCCGGCTCTTAGATCCGGCTCATTCGCGAACGACCCATCACTACTAAGGGTATCACAGTATTTTTTGTAGTTAAAATCAACAACTGTAAGCTACAATGAGCGGAAGAGGTAAAACCGGAGGAAAGGCTCGTGCTAAGGCCAAGAGTCGCTCTTCCAGGGCGGGACTGCAGTTCCCCGTCGGCCGTGTTCACAGGCTTCTCCGCAAAGGCAACTATGCCCAGCGCGTCGGTGCCGGTGCTCCGGTGTATTTGGCCGCTGTGCTCGAGTATCTGACCGCTGAGATCCTGGAGTTGGCTGGAAACGCCGCTCGGGACAACAAGAAGACCCGCATCATCCCTCGACACCTGCAGCTGGCGGTGCGCAACGACGAGGAGCTGAACAAGCTTCTGGGCGGCGTGACCATCGCTCAGGGCGGCGTGTTGCCCAACATTCAGGCCGTGCTGCTGCCCAAGAAGACCGAGAAGCCCGCGAAGGCCAAGTAAATCGACCGAGCGTCTCTTCAAACCAAAGGCTCTTTTAAGAGCCACACAATTTCTCCCTCAGAGAGTGATTTCATTCGTTCCATAATCCATTATTAAAGTGTTTAAAAAAAATACAAATTAACAGTTGCTGGCGAATGCCTATGAATTGACCGTTCTTTTACTATAACGTTACAATGCTGACAAAAAATGAATAAACATGTAGTAGGTGCCACAGGTCAGAGTAGATATATTTTTTTAATTAAAATCTGACTAGATATACACAAGGCCCCCAAATTATGTTTTAAACCTTTTTTTTAAAACTAGTCTGTGAATTGAGGATAATGATTGTATTATGAAAATTAAGTTTTATTGGCATGGTCAAAATATTTAAACCGATTGATGCATCTAAACAGCAGAAATGAAATGTATGACTAAGTGACATAAATATCTGTACTTGTCTCAGTTTTTACTATATTAGTTCCAGAAGTCAAATTCTGGATTTAATACGTTTTTAAAAAACAATCACGTGTTTTGGCGTTCAAAGATAAAACTGGTTTCCTATCTTCGGATACAAATAAAAAACAAAGCACGTTCGGGCGGGAACCACAAACTGTCGTCTCTTGTTTGAAAACAGGAAGCGCACAGCCATTGGCCAACTGTCACTTACAGACGCGAGAAAATAACCAATAGAATGCCTCTGAAGCAAAGCCATCCAATGAGCGCGTGGCAGCCCAATGTTTAAAAGGCGCCGTGTTCTGGTGAACTATTCATTCGTTCGTTTTGTTCGCAGCAGCAACTGAACTCCGTTGTAACAATGGCAAGAACTAAGCAGACCGCTCGTAAGTCCACTGGAGGAAAAGCCCCGAGGAAGCAGCTGGCCACTAAAGCTGCCCACCCGCCACCGGCGGCGTTAAGAAGCCTCACCGTTACAGGCCCGGTACCGTGGCGCTGAGAGAGATCCGCCGTTACCAGAAATCCACTGAACTGCTGATTCGCAAACTGCCCTTCCAGCGTCTGGTGAGAGAAATCGCTCAAGACTTCAAGACGGATCTGCGCTTCCAGAGCTCGGCTGTCATGGCCCTGCAGGAGGCGAGCGAGGCTTATTTGGTGGGTCTGTTTGAGGACACCAACTTGTGCGCCATCCACGCCAAGAGAGTCACCATCATGCCCAAAGACATCCAGCTGGCCCGCCGCATCCGCGGAGAGCGCGCTTAGATCCACCGCAGTCACACAAACCCAAAGGCTCTTTTAAGAGCCACCCCAATGTCTCTATGAAAGAGGTTTTCTTTGTTGAATATCTGCTTTAAGGTCAAGATTGTATTTACTATAAGTTTTACTCAAAAGGATTCTTCCGTAAGTAGAATGAAGAATGGTAAGCAATGTCACCGTGCTTGCTTTACATGTTAAGATATTTTATTTATACATTTCATAAGTATATTTTATTTAAACTCTTATCTTTTTCCAGCATGAAACCTTTCTTTATTGGAATGTAGCAGTGGCTTCTCACTGGCACTGCAGATCCATGGGTGTGAAGTCCAGCTTCCCCTTTCTGAATGTGTAAGTGAAGCAAAAACAACTATGTATTTTTGACTGTCGTGAGCCACATTGTAATAGATTTGATAGATTGAAATTGATTAAACCTTATCTATACATTTCTTTACCAACTCATCTCGTTCTTTGGTAAATACTGCATACTATATAGAGGTAGATGCTCTATAGTCTCTGCTTCTCTACAGGATATACACAAACTAGTTTATTGTTTCTCTATTGAGAATTATGAATGATTTTAACCAGAATGTCCTATTCAGAGTTGTGAAATAATTATCTTATGCATATACTTACGGATACTGTAGAGGTGCTGATTTCCCAGTCCCACAGTTTACAATACGTATTACAATACTGGGATTTCGGTAATATCCAGAATCATAACATCTTTAGTTGCTGTCCAATCAAAACTGAGCTAAAAGCTCCACAACATATTCTTAATGATTGAGCCTGAACGGTTTCAACTTTATTAATCAAGGATTTTGATGGAGATCCATAAATACATCCATAAATACTGACCTGATCAATGCAGAATATATTCATGTAAAGATTTTCAACTAGTTCTCATTATATTCCTGATAAACATCTTAATTATTTTTTATTTTTAAAATTTTCTAACAATTTCTGTATTTGTGTCTTGAAAGTTAAACTGGAATCCATCTATATCCAAATACATATCTTATAACTTTAGCTTGTTCAAGTTACTTACTATATAGTTTCACTTTTATTTCAGGGACACGATTTCTCTTCGCAACTAACAGTAAAAACTCCTTTTGTTGTCACATTTTTTCACTTCATTAATCGCTGTTTGTATGACTTGTTACATGATGTGATACATTATGACCCCTCTTCCATATTGCTCCATCATCAGCATAGAGAGATCTTCATATCTGTTTTGAAAACATATTTTATCATGTTATTAAATAATATTAGACTGCATACACCTTGTGGAGTACCATTATCTATTTTATATATTCTGGAATATGATGATCCAACCCTTACCTGAACGGTTATATTAAGAAATATTTTACCCAGTTAAACATTCTTCCTTCAATCCCTAATTGTTCCAACTTTATTAACAGCCCCTCCCTCCAAAGCGTTTTTCTGAAGCTTTTTTAATATTGAAAAAATATGCCTATTACCACCTCTTTATTAACTTGAGCCTTTCTTATGTCTGTCTCTAAACATATGGCAGCATCTACTGTACTGCGTCCTTTACAAAAGCCACTCTGGTGAGATGAAATAATCCCATTCCTTTCTAAAATGTAATTAAATCTAAACAATCATACGTTTAATTATCTTACACAAATTTGATGTTAACGCCATAGGTCTATAATTTGTAGCTTGTTCTTTGCTGGCTTTAATACAGGGATAATAACCCTGTGTTTCCACGAAGAAGGACGTCTCCCTGTGCTCCACAGACCTAATATAAAATTAAAAGACAAATCAGATACATTTTTAATCATCATATAGCATATCTCATTCTTTCCTGGAGATAATAATAATAATTCATTACATTTATATAGCGCCTTTCTGGACACTCAAAGCGCTTTACATATGGAAAGGGGGAATCTCCTCAACCACCACCAACATGTTTGCCTTAACATCTCTTTTTAAATCATGTAATGAAAATTTGACATCAAAATAATCATTATTAGGTCTTATCTCCGTCATATTTTGATGTTCTTTTCTAATTGGTTCTCTATTGATTTTAATTTCTTCTAATATGTTACCATATGTACTTTAACAAACACCACTGCTAACATTTCTGCCTTTTCAACATTAGTCACAGCTATTCTTTCCCCATTACTCAGAGCAGACCAGAATGTCTTTCTGATCATACCCCATACTTCACTGACATCTATTTTCTCTCCGAATCACAGTAACTTCTCCATTAGTTATTTTTAGCAGCTCGAATAACCAGTCTCACATTGGTTATTTTTTTTATACAGAATGAAGTCATCAAATATATATGTCGTCCTAACCTTTTTAAAAGCCTTATTTCTAGCTTCAATTGCTTTGCTACATAATTGTCTGATTTGATGAACTGATTTCTTCCTTTTTATTCCTTTACTTTTTCCAATAATTCCTTCAGCTTTACTATACAATACTTTACATAATTGACCATTGTATATTTATACATCATACATTTCCTCAACTCAAAGTGTCAAATATAAGCGGGCTAACTTCTAGTAGCTCTATCATCATTCATTCATACATGACCCTTCAAATCCAGCATTTTACCTTGCCATTATGTTCAGTATTACCACTCCCCCATTAAGTATTATAAGCATTAAAATCCCCACACCATATTACCGGTTTGATTACCCACTCCCATTATCTTATCTATTCCAATCCTTAATATATTGCAAGTATTATAAAAAATAATGACCTTAACACTGTTATCTTAAAAATACTTCTACTGTAATTGATTCATATTCATCACTCAATTCTATAATCCTATATATAATTTATTTTTTGATAAATATAGCCACCCCTTCACCATTCCCTGTTTGACTTTCTAATACCAGAATATCCTTATATTACCTTTTTTAACTTATACCCATTTGCGATTAAACTTTGATTGTCCAAGCATTGATTTTATTCACCGTGCCACTTATGTCATTTATTTAATTTTTACAGAAAATTTTAAGATTTCCATTTCTCAGATTCTTAGCACTCTCTTATCTGTTTTAATGCCTTGGGAAGTTTTATTGGATTGGTCAAATTGTTATCAGCAAACTTCAGCAGTACCCAAAAATCCTCTTTGCTTTTCCATGCTGGCAATCCTGATATTTTTCACTATCAGTTCCCGAATCGTTTCTGCAAGGTTTCTTTCTCACGAGTGGCAATTTTCCTCCAATAAATTCCTAAATTCCTGCCGCTAGAATCTTCCTCCATCTCCGGATCACTTCCGGTACTAACGTCACTTCCCTGCATCAATGCTCCAGTCACAGTCCAGTGTTGTTAACCGCCCAATCCTCCAATTGGAGAGATCGTGTCGGGTGACGTTTAATGGGACCGCCCATATGGTTTCAACTAGGTCCGCTAGCTGACTATAAAGTGCTCTTCTCCGGATTTTTTTCTTTATTCTGTTCTGTTGAGTAACTGTCGACAATGTCTGGAAGAGGAAAAGGCGGGAAAGGACTCGGGAAAGGAGGCGCTAAGCGGCACCGAAAGGTTCTCCGCGATAATATCCAGGGAATCACTAAACCCGCTATTCGGCGTCTTGCTCGGCGTGGCGGCGTCAAGCGTATCTCTGGCCTGATCTATGAAGAGACGCGCGGTGTGTTGAAGGTGTTTCTGGAGAACGTCATTCGTGATGCTGTGACTTACACTGAACACGCCAAGAGAAAGACCGTCACCGCCATGGATGTTGTGTACGCGCTGAAGCGGCAGGGACGCACCCTGTACGGGTTCGGCGGTTAAGAGATCCACGAAGAAGAAAAACCCAACGGCTCTTTTAAGAGCCACCCACATTTACACACAAAGAACAAGTTTCCACGTGATAATAATGAATTGAATTGATTTTACCGAGAGTATTGGGAGTTCTTATGATTCAGTAACAAACATTGTATGTTAATTAAATATGCTAATGTGAACGATTGAATGAGGTAACTTTACGTGTATAGAATAGAATAGAATAATTCTTTATTGTCCACCTTGGTGGAAATTTTTCTTTGGCTCACCAAACATACAATACAAGTAGACAAACAAACAACGTCTCAAACGTAATAAGGAAATATTTCTAGATAAATAAAAAAGAAAAAGATACACTGTAAAATATCATAATGAGACTAAATACTTAAATACATTAAGATGCTCATTTGTTGTTGTCACTTAATTTGATTAAGGATGCAAATGGCATTTGGAATAAAAGATTTTTTAAAAGTACTTTTAGCCAGAGGCACTCTGAAGCGCCTCCGAGACTTCAGAAGTTCAAACTCGCTAGAGAGGGGGTGAGTACTATCTACAGTGATTTCCCTAGCTTTCCTCCTTGTTCTGTCAATGTATATTTGGGTCAGGTGTTTTTGTGGTTTTCCTACTATTTTACTAGCCTTTGACACTATTCTGTTGAGCTTTTTCTTAGGCTTGCAATTTAAATGGCCAAACCAAGCAGAGAGATGAAAAGTTAAAACACTTTCAATGTGTGTGATATACACTAGCTCCATAATCTGAGCACTGACACCCAGGCAGTTCAGTCTTCTGAGGAGACTAAGTTGTTGTGAACATTTCTTAAAAATATAATCTGTATTATCTTTAAAACTCAGGTGGTTGTCAAGGACCGTACCTAAATACTTAAAAGTGTCCACAGTTTCAACTACTTGACCATTAAGTAAAACTGGCTCTGTTATTCTGTCTTGTTTTTTTCAAAAAAGCAGCTCGTTTGTCTTTGCCACATTGATTTCTAGCTCGCTATCTTTGCACCATGCTTCAAGGGCCTTTATATGTGCAAGATAAGAGACCTCATCAAAGGGGTTGGTTTTTTGTAGGAGGCCTACTAAGGCCATATCATCTGCATATTTAATCAATTTAAAGGTGCTATTGTTTATGGAAAAATCATTTGTAAATAATGAAAAAAGCATAGGGGAAAGAACACTGCCTTGTGGGCAGCCTGTACTAATGGTATGCACTCCTGACAAAAAGCCATTTACACAAACCCTCTGAGGGCGACAGGAGAGAAAGTCTCTGATCCAGAGAATCAAGCCCTTATCTATATTAATATTAGCTAGTCTTTGCAGGAGAATGTGTAACTTCATAGAATTAAATGCTCCACTAAAACATATGAAAGCCGTGTATAGCGCTTTCATATGCATTACTGTACACCTAAAGCGCTTTAACCCTGTAAGACCCAAACATAGAAAAACCTAAAAAAAAATTGTTTTACCTTTCAGATGTTGTTGGAGGCCTTTGATGCAGAAATTAAAAAGTTTTACAAAAAAAAGTTTATGTATGTTTTTAGAGAAACGTTGTAATATCGCAACATTGGGCTTAGTTGGGAGCATGATTGTCTGAACAACAATTCAGAACAACTAAAGGTTAATTTGCAGGTTTGATTGCTTACTTGGCCCCATAAATAATGTATACATATATAACATGAATAATAATCACACATTAGTCATATTTTTTATGAAGTCATTTATTAAAAATAAAATATTAAACAGATAAATCTCTAGCTTTTTCTAGCAACTTCTTCATTCCCTTTTTTCTTTTCATGACTGACTTTCATTGGTTGTGAAAGTCCCAAAAACAGTTCTTGTCCTCTGAAAAGCAAAGGCGAACATCACACTTGCTGCATTGTGTGTTGGTGTATCCTTTATGGCAGTGTCTGCAGCGTCCTCTCCCTGTCTTCTTTGGGAAATGTGCAACTAGGTCCTTGCGTACATCCAATGGAAGGAGTGCACCTCTCTTGGACGGTCTCTTCTGAGTATTCAGAGGGCTACTTGATGTCACTGTCTGTGTTTCTGGGCTCCCTTTGCCTGGAGATGGTCGTCCTCTCTTTGGAGTTTGATGTGTTGTGTTGACCAGGATGAGAGAGGATGCTAGCTGTGCCTGAAACTGTCTCCTGTTCATTGTCTCTTTGTTAGACATCTTGAGAGCTTTGCAGTCCCGCTTGTAGAGGAGCCAGGCATTGACCACAGCGAGGATGATGGTGTGCCAAAAGATGTACATGTACCAGCGACGGGATTTGATGGGGAACTTATATTTGGCTGTAAATGAGTCCAACAAATCCACACCTCCCATGTACTTGTTGTAGGTACTTGTTGTTTCTGGAAGTGTGGAAGCAAGTTTCATCACAACATCACCTGACAATCCAAGTTCAGATTTGGCTCGTATTCCGTTGACACTGCCTTGGTAGACATCGAAGTCACACATCATGCCAGAGATTCCAGTTCTCACCCACATTTTGAATCCCCATGGGTTTGGCTTGCCTCGCATATATTGCTTGATCCTGCTGAACCTCCCCTTGAAAGGAATCATCATCTCATCCACAGAGTTGTGCTCTTCTGGTACCACCTGCAGGCATTTCTCTCTGAATGAGTCAAGCCATGGTCTGAGTTTCCATAGTTTGTCTTTCTTTTCCGTCTCAGATACTGTCAGGTTGTTTGCAAAGTGTAATGATGTCAACAGGGATTGGAATCTGTTGCGTGGCATCACATCAGCAACAGGGGAGTACCGTGTCTCTGTCTCCCAATACATACGGGTTCCAGCCATTTGTACTAGGCCCATCTTCAGGTACATGCCAAACATTTTTTCAATTTCCTTTACAGTGGTGTTTAAAGATGTTCCATGTGTCTGAAAGCTGTACTCATTTGTGTTTTGTGTCAGAGCCTCAATCATGTCTTCGGACACAAACTTCTGGAAGTATTCCCGTGGTGTGTGGAGGGAAATGTCATCTCCTGTGATATCCATACCAGAAAAATCAGTGTTGGGACTGATGAAATCTTTTTTCAGCCAGCGATACCTGTCACGGGGCATGGTGTGTTTGTTTGTTTTTGGCTCAATGTCCACGTAATTATCAGCTGGAATGTCCATGGGTGGTTGGTTTTCTTTGTCCACTTGTTGACAGACATCTTCATCTGAGTCTTCGTCATTCTCATCCGTGTCATTGAGGTCCATCTCAAATTCACTGTCACCATTTTGGATGGATTCAATCACATCCACACTGTATTGTGGCTCACTCCTTGCTGGTGGCATTCTGAAAATAAAACAACAATTAATTAACATGTATAAATATGCTTTTTATATTGTAGTAAATAACCTGAAGTAATAGGTTTGTGGACCAAGTGCTCAGGGTAGAAATGTTTTCCAGGCAGACAATACTCTCTGTTTATTGTAAGTTTCTTTCTAACCTGTTGCTGTCTGCTAAATGCCCTAAATGTAAATGGCATAGCCTATGCTGTCTACTTATCATGCTAAATGGAACATTCATCCCAATCACCAGCCATTTAGTCAAACAATACTTCCTTGACATAACAATACTGCTTGTTATGCTCTCTAATTATCATACTAAAAGGAAAACATGCATACCCCCACTTACATCCACACCCCACATTCATGAACATTTTCACCTTTCCCAGAACTAAATTGTCTGTTGATATCCTCTGGAATTTTAGGTCAGTCTGATCAAATGAACTACATTTTCAGAGATACAACTTTTAAATCAGTCAAATGTGACCAGAGCACAACAAAAAAGTAGAATGTACAGGTATACTGTCCATGTATAAGAAAATACTCTTTTAGGCAGTGGTGTAGTGGAGGGAATATAACCTGTTTGAGCCCACTGCAACAAGCCTGCTATTTTGACTACCACACTCACCCAGTGTTGTATAATTGCAATAAGCTCTAAATTAAATTTGATGAATTTATTACACAATAACTACATATGTACATGCCCTAGACATTACAATAACAACCAAAAAATATATAAAAGACATTTTACTTACTTGAATCTGATGAATCCAGTCTATTGAAACAAAGAGATGTTGTTCAAAGGAAGCCTTGAGGTGTTGTGTGAGTTCATGGCCATAAGGCGGGACTTATAAACAAATGTATGATCCAATAGCATTGTGAAACTGAACAATAGGACCCAATGACTATGTAAATGTGGTAAAAAATAATAATATATATAACAGATTGTTTTTAAGGATGGTTAAATGTAACGTTGTAATTTTACAGCAAGGGGTGTTACAGGGTTAAATTATCAGGGAATCTCTTCACAACCAACCACCACGTAGCATGATAACGTCCTCTAAGAGTCACCGTACAATGGCGCCAGCACGCACGCACGCACACACCAGCTGAGTTATAAGTGAAAAGAAGAGAGTAATAGAGCCAATTGACCGTTCGCAAAACCCCGCCCTCTAACGGTTCTCGTCCAATCCTAGCTCAGCAACTGTAACTAAGGAGAAGGACCTCCGTCAAACATTCCGATTTCAGCAAGATAGTGCAACGATGCGCCTATGGCAGTGAGGTCTGCACGGGCTTAAAACTTGCTGTATTTTATGATTGCTTGCAACTATACTAAAAAAATAGGCTACATGTACAAACACCGTTTCACTACGGCACTGCGGCCCCTCATCAGTCAGCAAACAAGAGAAAAAAAAGAGAAAAAGCACGGACTTACTAATTAGGAGACAACTTTGATGTGGTTGAACAGGTACACAGTCACAAATTCCTCTGGAACTCAAACATTAAACTTCAAAACAAAGTTCGCGCAGTTACACAACTATTTACACAAATATATCCTTCTCAGTAGGCTGAGTTATGAATGAAGATAACCGCATCGAGAGTTTATGGTTTCAGCGCGTCCTCTGATTGCAGTGTTGTGACTGAAATAGCGCGCGCGGGAGCACATGCGCAAAACAGTTTTGTAAAATGATATATGATAAAATAAAAATGATTGATATATAATTTTACAAAACTGTTTAGTGCATGTGCTCCCGTGCGCTGTTCTGTCTATACTTTCTGTCGTGCCCTGGAGGATATGTCTGCTGCATTACTCCAAAACCACTTAATGTATGGATCGCAACCCAGCCATGGCTCTGGTTCTCAATTGTTTGACGGGCGTAGTAACAATAACTAAGGGGCGTGGCTTTTGCGAACGGTCAATTCAATGGAAGGGGATTTCTGCACAATTTTAAAGTGCCTTTCAACAATATTTATGGATCATTCCTTGTAACATTTCAGTCCCCTGGTCTTTTAAAAGTGGTGGTGGTTTAAAAGTCCAATTCAATGCTAGGGGATTGTTAGGAGGCCATGATTGATAAGGGCCAATGGAGGGTCTTTGACTCCAGGGTTACCTCTACTCTTTACGAGAAGTGCCATGGGATTTTAATGACCAGAGTCAGGACCTCGGTTTAACGTCTCATCCGATTCCTAGGATAATGTATGAAATAAACGGAGATGTTGTAATGTGATGATGTTTTTGTAGTATGACTTGTGTTTTAATGTATTTTAATTATGTATTAATGTTTTTCAATTTGATTAAACAACTGAAATGATCAATATTGTACTTAAAATATTTTATACTTGCAGTGCGTTCCGAAAAATGTGGGAAAATGAAACAAAGAAACATGATAGAATGGGGGATGGTAGTAGGGCATGAGGCGATGGGCGGGATTAACATTTAAAGCCTGTGATTGGTTGCCCTACAAGTCAAGGAACCTTTAATGTAGCCAATGAAATCATTCTATGGGTTGGTCCAGGAAAACTACCAATCAGAGAATATGTACCTCCCTTTGGAAATTAGCATAGAGCAGTGTATAAAACCCCGCCTGTAGCGACACAGCTTTATCGTGCTTTGAGTGTCTCTGACTGAAGCATCATGCCTGAACCAGCGAAGTCTGCTCCCAAGAAGGGCTCGAAGAAGGCCGTCACTAAAACCGCCGGCAAGGGCGGAAAGAAGCGCAGAAAGTCCAGGAAGGAGAGCTACGCGATCTACGTGTACAAAGTCCTGAAGCAGGTTCATCCCGACACCGGGATCTCCTCCAAGGCGATGGGAATCATGAACTCTTTCGTCAACGACATCTTCGAGCGCATCGCCGGTGAAGCGTCTCGTCTCGCTCACTACAACAAGCGCTCCACCATCACATCGAGAGAGATCCAGACCGCCGTGCGTCTGCTGCTGCCCGGAGAGCTGGCCAAACACGCCGTGTCCGAGGGCACAAAGGCGGTCACCAAATACACCAGCTCAAAGTAGAGGATCCGCTCAACACAACACAACACAAAGGCTCTTTTAAGAGCCACACATATTGTCTTTAAAAAGAGCATTACATTGTACGTTTAGTTCAGGAAATTAGACTTTGCTTGACTTCTATGCAACTTAGTCTCTAGGCGAAATGAAAAAAAAACATACATTGATTTATACCGCTGGGCTACAAATTAGGAATAAGTTTAGTTCTCAATTGTTACTTCCTTACGCAGATGAATTAATGTTCTCTGTAATATGTCAAAAGATTATTGTATGAAGTGAAGAATTTCTGCACAATTTTAAAATGCCTTAAACAATATTTATCGATCTTGGTAATTTCTCAGTCCATCAGGCTTTAAAAGTGGGGGCTATTTAAAATGTTTTCCCAGGCTATTTAAAATATATTCAAAATTAAATAAATGCTTTTCACAATACTTTGGTATGTCCATTATAAGGAACAGAAAAAGTATTGTATTTAAATATTTTTTTATCATATAATAATTCTATCATATTCTATTGTACACTAAGCATGTTGTCATGTCCCTGAAGCATTTAACTGAATGTGTACTTAAAAAAATATTTAACAAAGTGTAAATGTCAATTTTTGGCAACATTATATTTATTTGTTTCTTTCTTGTGAAAAATATTTTACTAAAAAAAATGCAAGATATTTGATAAAAAACAGAATATTAAGGGATGTCTCTCAATCTGAACCTGAACTCAACCTCATCACACCAACTTTTCTCCGCATATAAAAATTTAGACTCCACCCATATGCGACATAATTTACCAGAAATTACATCATTCAAGTCTTTTTAACAGTGTTGTGAAGATGGTATAGTATATTTTTGATCTCACAGTCAAGGGAGGGTACTGTCAAGCTTAACAACTCAACCCCATCACATAAAATTAAGATGGAAAATTATTATTTTTCACAATTTTATTTTAATCCATAAGTAGAATTAACTTATTTTATTGCTGCCATATATGGTCTACTCTCCTTCACAACAGCACAGAAGTGGCCATTATGTGCAAAAAAGTTTTTCACTTCATTTATGAATAATTTTAATAAAAATATATAAAATAGTCATGGTTTAAGTGAAGATATACTGACCAAATTCATGACAACTCATACATTTGTTATAAATAGAACATTTGATGTAATGTGTCCACTTAAACATTGACTGCTTAATTAGGTTCTTCGAACGCATGTTGTTTATGATTAGTATCGCTGGATTGAGTTATCTGAGATAATTGTGCGTTCAAAGGGGGATGTGTATCAATAGTAGAAAGATTGCATCTTCAAGTAAGCCCCACGGTGGCATTATCAACTGCACCTTGACAATTCATAAAGCCATATAACAAATGTTAAAAGAAAAATGTATAATTATGCCTCAGAGGAAATTATAGTTCCAAACTAAATGGACCTTCATCAAGATAAACTATTCATATTGGATGCCGTACTGGTGCTGTTTTCTTCATTCCTCATGAAATAGCAGTCCAAAAAAGAACAACGGATAATTTATCGGTATACATAGCAGAGCTTTTAGGATTTAGGATTTTTTATTGGCAATACAGTGGTTGGAAGAAAATAATCAGAACCAAAAATGTATAGCCATAGCTTCTGACAGCCTATCTGCATTAGTGTACAATCTGGGAAAGCATTATGCAGACAATATATAATATACCAAATATTACTTGCCTTTAATACTAGAGTATATGTCTCCTTCCTTTGGGTTCATGTAGGTGTGGAAGGAAACGAGATTGTAGATGTTAAAGCATCAATAAAACATGAAGCAGTTGATATAAGTATCGTTAGCAGAAATTAAAACCATTATAAAGGGACATACAAACAAAATATGTCAAGAATACTGGGACACAGCTGGCACTGCATGGACGACATTTGAATAATGTACAAAAAACAAGTAGACAACATTTTTAGGCAGGGCAGGAATCCAAAGGAAGAAATGATAATTGCACGATTTAAAATAGGTCATGCTGGTTTACATTACATAGAATAGGAAAACACCCCACTGGACTTTGCACCCACTGCAACACACAAGAGACAGTAAAACACATTATTAGTTTGCAAAAGATGAGGAAGAAAGAATGGCGTTAGAAATACAAGGTGGAAAACAAATCATGACACTAAAAATCTGCTGTGAAAAAACAATGTCTGGGAAAATGTAGTCTCCTAATGATTTTTCAAAAAAAATTGGGAAAAGTGAAAGAATTAAATATTTATATATAGTTTCTTTTCATCCTTCTTTCCTGTCAAGCTGCTGTCCATACTCCAGTCCAGTAGGTGGCGGTAATGCACCTTTTTAATTTGGTTTGCCAACCACCAATAAAAATCAAAAGAAGAATAAGTAGAGACATTGATCTGCAGGCCAAAGAGCGAGCACTGTTTTTCTCCACAGCAGAGCAGGAGCTACACTTATTACAGTATCTTTGTATTTTAATAACTTCGTAATTAGTTGATGATGATAAGTTAATTTTTAATGTCAGAGCCACCCACTAGAACATAACAAGTAAAAGTGAAGTACAAGAATATTCTACAAAATGGTAATTTTTATAGGCTACTTATACTGTTCTTAGTCTCTTAAAAATAATAATAATAAAAAAAAACCCACTGTAAAATTATGTGTTTGTCTGTTTATAACAGCAAACAAGAAAAAGGCTGAGCAAAAACAAAACAACAGGTGGTGGTCCTGCCCTTGACCCTTGGGTTGAATGTGAACCGACCCATTGTGGAGGGCATCTCTGGGTTCAGCTCTTCCTTAGACCCATAACCAGGGACCAGTAGCAGCAACTCCTACTGGTAAATTAACTTTAAATGATCTTACTAAACTGTAAAATAATTTGTTGCTGCATTAAGTTAAGTAGGCCTGGCTGGTACAGTAATTTCAACCATTAAATCTTGAGTAGTGATGAATTGCTTTGACTTGTAAAAGTGAAAAACGTATGTTAATGTAAACATATTTTTCCATGAGTTATCTCTTAGATTTTACTTAGTTATAGAAGTTACCAGTGTGATTACTGAAATATTCTTTTCATGTATTCTCTTATGTCTGTATTTGATATACCGGTAGGTGTGTGTGTGTTAGTCTTCTTGGTTACAGGTTAAAGAACCACTGGCATTATTGGAGATTGATTGAGTTGTTGTTTGGGACAAGCTGGCGCCCAGCAACCCAGATCTTTGGCCTGGAAGGTCACGACGTGCTATAACTTCAGGGTCCGAGTGTCAGCTGCACAATCGATGGAGATATGCTTCAGTTTATCTGTATATGTGTGGAAAATTATGTTTATCTATTTTGCTTAGCCAATGAGAATCATTCCTCCTGAAGCAAGGACGTATAGCCCATGGTGAAGGGTACAATTACTGTGATCTTTGTAACTGTAAGCGGGGCAGCCTACAAACTCCCATGTGAGTCTTGAAGCTGACTTCTGCTGATGAAACTGTAACTATCTTCAGTAAAACTTTTCTTCAATTTATTATAATTCTGACTCCGGTCTTCATTCATCATATCTAGGTCTGGGTCTTTGACTGTAAATCCCCTTACTTATGTTCAGTAATACGCTTTATAACATATAGATGGATATGTGATCAGATATAGTACTGTATGTGTAATACATTGCAGATACATTTACTCATGCAGCATAAACACACACATATAGAGAGATATATAGTTTAATATGGTAAATGGTAAATGGACTGCATTTATATAGTGCTTTCACAGACCCAATGGCCACCAAAGCGCTTTACATATTGCCTCATTCACCCATTCATACACCGACGGCGGTGTCAGCCATGCAAGGCGCCATCCAGCTCGTCGGGAGCAGCTGGGGTTAGGTGTCTTGCTCATGGACACCTCGACACTTGGTCAAGTGGAACCGGGGATTGAACCACCAACTTTTCGGTTTGTAGACAACCTACATGAACCACTGAGCCACTGCCGCAAAATAATTATTATAGTTTTAGATTATCTACATTATAAATGTTTGATATTTTCAAGCTAGTTAACAATATCACACCTGCATGTACTAAAGTATTTAGGAGATTATCACTGTGCTGAGGAGTACACATATATTACTTTTAAAATATAGTTGATCTTTGGCCAATCATCAACCAAACCACAGACTCTCTTCAGAACAATGGTAACCCCAAAAACTCAGACATACCAGAAAACCTTTTAAATTCCCAAAACAATAGAACATTAAACACTAACAGATCTCCCTCTGTATTAATATTGAGCAAAACACATTAAATAACATGCTGGGAACTAGAAATTCATTGTAACGCATTCCATGAATGTGTGTGAACATACATTCACAATTATATGGGAACATGAATGTGCAATATATGAACACAATAAAGGATACATTTTTTTTAAATATTACATGTGATGCTATTTTTGTCTTTTTATATTCAGTTGAAAATGATATAGTGCAACAAACATTAGCACCTTTAAGAAGTGATATCTGTTTACCTAACCTAATAGTTTCAATGCATTACAGTGTGCTTGTCCAAAACAGCATTTTAATAGACTCTTTTCCCCCCCCAACCTAATTTTTTTTTCTATCAGTGATTTAAATCAAGTCAACTGAAAGTTATGAGCATTTAACTTCAGCTGATCTGTTTCTCTCTCTTTTTTTATCTCATTCTGTAATAATATATATATATATATATATATATATATATATATATATATATATATATATATATATATATATATATATATATATAAACAAAACCAATTGTTAAAAGAGAATTTGAACAATTTGTTCAAACAAAAGTATTATTTTCATAAAAACATCAACATCTCTCATCATGGTTTGGATTCGACACCCACATTTTTTACAGGCACACTGGTGGCTGACGAGGCCTCCGGGACAGGCAGGACTGCAGGTAAAGGCATCTGTTAATTCTCATTAAGAACATTTGCAGACGTCTGATAGAAGTCAATCTGGTTAGTTATAAATTAATATTTAACATTAAAGTTGATGGCAATGCTGTTTGTGGAGTTGTTTAATCCTCTGCTGAGATCTTCAGAGATTGAATGTCTTCTTTTATCTTCAGTTGATTTAATCAGTGGCTGGAAGTCAGTTGTTTCTCTTCTTTTTGTTTCTCTTTGCTTGTTAACAGCAAATGTTTGAAAGAATGTTTCAAGAACATACTAACCTTATAAAAAAAAATGTCGCTCTAACATTAAGAAAACTGGACAATTTAACATTTCCAGAACCAAAGCAGAATGTCATTTGGAATGATAAAATAATCTAGACAGTATTTAGACACACAAAAGACAGTATTAGGCCACAACTAAAAAAGTTAAACATTCAAATTAAAGAGGTAAACAACTAGCAGTGCCAACACAAATTGACACTTACCAATTTAGGTATTTCATATAATTGTAAAATAGCATGAGTGAAAATGCCACAATCCATTATAAAGTGACACCATTCGGAAATGTATTCTGCAAAATGGCTCCAACCATTCAGATGTGTGCTGGACCTTGACTCCGTCTCTTCACAATGCAGAGTAATGTAGATCAGATACTGTATTAAACCGGATGTCTATTATAATGTGGCAACAGCAAGTCAAACACTTAAACAATACAGACATCTCCAGAAGGAAAGCATGGGAATCATCAGTGACCGGAGATGAAGATCTGTTAGACAGATGTGTGTGTGTGTGTGCTTCAAGCTGCACAAAACAACTTCTGAATGAAACAATCCACAAGTCCCCCAGCGATCTTCCTTACATTAAAGCCATCCTCAAAGTGCTAGTTCAAAACCAGGATGACACACTCAGTAGTTTACTACTGTTAATACACACAATTACATGAAATACACACGCAGCCTTGTTCATTACAGGTGCTTGATTTGGGTTTGATCCAACGATGTTAAAATAAATGTTCACTTGTCGCGTGTTTTAGTCTTCAAATAAAGTTCAATATCTCTACTCGGTGTGTATGCTGTTTTAATCTACTAAACTATTTTACAACTCCAGTTTTATTCCCAATATGAATGGAGAAAACACAAGCAAATGCGTTAGTGGAGAGCAGACGCTGAACAGAGCTGTTTGAGTCTACACGGTTCTCATGCGGCGGTTAAATGCGCAGCGGCTCATTGTTGATCACAGTCGATTGTGTGAGTCCAGATTCACTCCGAGAAATCATGGCAGAAACCGCTCCAGCGTCCGCGACCAAAGCGGCCAAGAAGAAACCAGCAGCCAAAAGCAAGAAGCCGGGTCCAAACGTCCGCGAGCTGATCGTCAAGGCTGTGTCTGCATCTAAAGAGAGGAGCGGGGTGTCCCTCGCCGCCCTGAAGAAAGCGCTCGCTGCCGGCGGATACGATGTGGAGAAGAACAACTCCCGCGTCAAGACCGCCGTCAAGAGTCTCGTTACCAATGAAACCCTGGTCCAGACTAAAGGAACCGGCGCCTCGGGCTCCTTCAAGCTCAACAAGAAGCAGAGCGAGACCAAGACAAAACCCGCCAAGAAAGCGGCTCCTAAAGCCAAGAAGCCCGCAGCCAAGAAACCCGCTGCCGCTAAGAAGCCCAAAACTGCAGCAGCAAAGAAGCCCGTCGCTAAGAAATCCCCGAAGAAAGTGAAGAAACCCGCCGCTAAAAAGGCAACGAAGAGCCCCAAGAAGGCAAAGAAACCGGCGACTCCTAAGAAAGCAGCGAGTCCTAAGAAAGCAGCCAAGAGCCCGAAAAAGGCAAAGGCAGCCAAACCCAAAACGGCGAAACCTAAAGCAGCAAAGCCTAAAAAGACAGCAGCCAAAAAGAAATAATCCCATTCCTTGCTATTTTTTTATTATTATCAAAAGGCTCTTTTAAGAGCCACCCACTAATTCATAGCAAAGAGCATTATTTTATAGGTCATCTGTTCAATGTGTCATTGTTGTTGCCAGAGCAAAATAATGGGCCCTAGAGTTCATACAAAATTTCACTCTTAAACCTATAGTCTCAGACTAAAATGCATGTTTTATCTGAAAGCAATTTGACCTGATGTATCCTAAAATATGTCAGTGATATTGTTTTATCTCAAGATGCACACCAATAAGGTTTCCCCCCTAAGGCACATTTATAAAAGCTATTAAATGGCCTAATTGAACCAAGGCCTAATCCTGGCTTAATCTGAGACTTGCTCCAATGCTACATTTTTCAAAAGGTCATAATCATTTGATAACAAACAAGTATTCATTACTTTAATGAGCTAATTGTTTCTGCCTTAAATGATTAAATTGTTTAAATTAATAAATGTTTAGCTAACTGTGATGTACATTTCTGAAATACATAATTTAGAGTTACCTCTGATCACACTAAACTGTAATGTGGACACATGCATTTTCTGTAAGGCTGCTTTGAGACAATGTGTTATGTGAAAAGCACTACAATTAAATGTGAATTGAACGTTAGACATTTAAATTTACCTTTAAACATGTTGATGTAATCTGTATCTGTGTGTAGACGTTCACATGTTTATACCAGTGAACTTTGAAACTACACTTATAGACCGACTTTGATTTATTACTATGCTCAAAACCAGACAGTAAAATGAAAATGGTAATTCAACATGCTTTACATAGTCATAAAATAGACATACCAAACAAAAAAATATAAAAATAATAAAAATTAAGAAAATGAATAAACGAATGACGTTTCCAAAACTTTAAAGAAATACATCGAAAGAAAGCTAAGAAGGCCTGATTGAATAGCAGCAACAAACACTTGAGAATAGCAGAAAGGGGGTTGGGTTTGGAGGGAAGCTCACTGATTGGCTCGATGATGTGTTCAGACTCCAGCCAATAGGAGATTAGCTAGCTTTCTCTTAAAGGGCAGAACACAGCGGTCGAAAGTGTTACTCTCTGTGAAGAACAACAATTGTAAACTACAATGAGCGGAAGAGGTAAAACCGGTGGAAAGGCTCGTGCTAAGGCCAAGAGTCGCTCATCCAGGGCGGGACTGCAGTTCCCCGTCGGCCGTGTTCACAGGCTTCTCCGCAAAGGCAACTATGCCCAGCGCGTCGGTGCCGGTGCTCCGGTGTATTTGGCCGCTGTGCTCGAGTATCTGACCGCTGAGATCCTGGAGTTGGCTGGAAACGCCGCTCGGGACAACAAGAAGACCCGCATCATCCCTCGACACCTGCAGCTGGCGGTGCGCAACGACGAGGAGCTGAACAAGCTTCTGGGCGGCGTGACCATCGCTCAGGGCGGCGTGTTGCCCAACATTCAGGCCGTGCTGCTGCCCAAGAAGACCGAGAAGACCGCGAAGGCCAAGTAAACCGACCGAGATTCTCTTCAAACCAAAGGCTCTTTTAAGAGCCACACAATTTCTCCAAGAAAGAGTTATTTAATTTTTGGTTATTTATCTCTGTTAAAGTTTGTTTGATATCGAATATTAAAAATGGCAGCAGAATTCCCATAAACAGTTCTTGTAGCCTACTACAATGGTGACCGTAAAAAAATCCCCCCGAAATTTCTTACGGAAACTAACGCTCTTTTCTGGGATTCCGTTCATAAATCAGTTTTTCAAGGAAGCATTTTTTTTACTCTTTAAGTCTGACTAGAAATTAAAGTCCCTAGACAATTGAGTAAGATGTTTTATTGTTATCCAGTCTCACTACACTATTTGTAAGTATTTAATGAATGTACTATGAAAGTGAATATGGTTTTATTAACATGGCTAAACATATTTAAATGTTATATTGATATAAATACAAAGAACTTAAACATAAGTCAAGTAAATGCACTTTTCTCGGTTTTTACTATTGGTGCCACAAGTCAATGACATTTTGTTATAACAATAACTACACTTTCAATAACATTTAAAAAATCAAACACTGGTTTTGCTGTACAAATTTATACCTGATTTCGCTTATTCCATTTACATGTATACAAAAAGAAACAAAAGATGTTCGGGCGGGAACCACACACGCATCTCTTGAGACGAGACACTGATTGAAAACAGGAGACGCACAGCCATTGGCCAACTGTCATTACAGACGCGAGACAATAACCAATCGAATGCCTCTGAAGCTAAACCATCCAATGACCGCGTAGCAGCCCTATGGTTAAAAAAGCGCTGTGTTCTGGTGAATTACTCATTCGATCGTTTTGTTCGCAGCAGCAACCGACCTCCATTGTAACAATGGCAAGAACTAAGCAGACCGCTCGTAAGTCCACCGGAGGAAAAGCCCCGAGGAAGCAGCTGGCCACTAAAGCCGCCCGTAAGAGCGCACCCGCTACCGGCGGCGTTAAGAAGCCTCACCGTTACAGGCCCGGTACCGTGGCGCTGAGAGAGATCCGCCGTTATCAGAAATCCACTGAACTGCTGATTCGCAAACTGCCCTTCCAGCGTCTGGTGAGAGAAATCGCTCAAGACTTCAAGACGGATCTGCGCTTCCAGAGCTCGGCTGTCATGGCCCTGCAGGAGGCGAGCGAGGCTTATTTGGTGGGTCTGTTTGAGGACACCAACTTGTGCGCCATCCACGCCAAGAGAGTCACCATCATGCCCAAAGACATCCAGCTGGCCCGCCGCATCCGCGGAGAGCGCGCTTAGATCCACAGCAGTCACACAAACCCAAAGGCTCTTTTAAGAGCCACCTCAATGTCTCTATAAGACAATTTTCTTCATTTAACATTCAGTTTTGTGGCAACTGCACAAGTTAAAGTTTTAATTAAATATTCATTTTTATTATCATAACTTAAGTAATACAATGGCAATATAATATATTACACTCAAGGGAGCAGGATATGCCTTTTTAAATATTTACTTTATGTATGTGACTGATCATAGTTACATTGTTTATTCTTGCCTTCTCCCTTTTCCTTCTTTAATATTGGTGGTCCTGTATGTAACGAGAGACTGTGGGTATTGAACCAAACAAGAGATCCGGACTACACATTTCCCAGAATTCATCTGGAGGGCATTGTGCTTGATGGTGGTTGTTTTGTGTGCTGTGATTTCTGAGATCTCTCTATGGTGTTTGACAGATTAACAGAGTGCGGTTCGTTACCTTTGTTACAGTTTGATCTTGATACCATCAGTGCCCTTTTGTCCTATCTGTATAACTTAATTATTTGAGAAGTTATAGGGAGAGAGAGCCTTATTTATTGTTGTGGGCCAAAAGGCCATCACTTTTTCTCCTGTATTGGTTAGATAAAGAGGTAGGGTATGTCCTTGTATGTTTTGTTTCTTTTATATTGATTTGTGGGCAAGTTAGTTTTTAAAAAAAGGCATTAGCTCACCCCTGAAGTTATTTGTGTGCCTCCAAACAGTTTTGTTGTTTCTTGTTTGTTTTATTTAAGAAATTGATTTGTTAAAACCATGAATATCACTATAAAAATTGCCCAGAGAACAAGAAAATAAAAATGGGTAAATACAAAGTATTTATTTGTCATGTTACACCCTGACCTAGACCAGGCACCATAACATCAGTTTTCTTTTTAGAAGAGTCAGAAATCAAATACATAGTTTAAATTCTTCCAGAAAAAGGTTAAAGGCTTATACTTACAATATTTACACTTGTGTATGAAATATTTGGTGAGAAACTAAATTGAGTAAATAAAAAACATCTGATTGTTCTTTCACAATGTACATAACCCAGAATAACATTTTAATATTTCAATGAGATTTCACAAATCATACTTTTTTTTAATGTCTTTCCAAAAAAATCTTAGTATAGGCTACCCACAATACCAAATTAAATGAGAAATTTGTGTGGCAAAGTCCACACTCTAGCCCAGTTAATTTCACTTGTATGTCTGTTTCAATAAAATGACATTAGGACAAGAGACGACATCTTTCTGGAACAGCACGAATACTCCTGTGGTTTGATTTGGTGGTAAGAGATCATTTACCAACAGCTATCAGATACATTTTTTTGTAGCTTGTTATTAAAGCCCTTCATAAGCATAATCCCAGAAGGGATTGCTAAATTAAACAATAGCTAATTCCTTTGCTGTATTGGGATTTTATAATGTGACAAAAATGCTTCATAATTTAAAGGAATTCATTAAATACATAACGGATTCACTAAAATTAACTATATTTCCATAAATAGTATTCAGAATGTAATGTCACAGTGCTTGTTTGTTCCTTGAAGTGTTTGTTTTTTAAACCAAGCTTTGAATGACAACTGGACTTCATAGGAGTGTAGGAGAGGCATCTCACTAAAGATTGTGGAGTGTGAGATCCAGCTCCTCTCTGAATGTAATTTGGGTAACGGGTGAAGACGGGCCAACCAAACCCTGTAACACCCACAGCTCTATCCCTCCACACAGTAGATCCACAGAGGAGGAGCTGAACCACGTCAAACTCAACCCATGACGTGCAGAGAGGCGGAGCTGCATGTCATTTGCTGAGCGTGTCGCGTGACGTTTACTAGAACCGCCCATTAATTTGGTTTCAACTAGGTCCGCTAGCTGAGTATAAACTCCTCTTCCCCAGTGTTTTTCTACATTCTGTTCTGTTGTGAGTTGAAGATTATCTGTCGTCATGTCTGGAAGAGGAAAAGGCGGGAAAGGACTCGGGAAAGGAGGCGCTAAGCGGCACCGAAAGGTCCTCCGCGATAATATCCAGGGAATCACTAAACCCGCTATTCGGCGTCTTGCTCGGCGTGGCGGCGTCAAGCGTATCTCTGGCCTGATCTATGAAGAGACGCGCGGTGTATTGAAGGTGTTTCTGGAGAACGTCATTCGTGATGCTGTGACTTACACTGAACACGCCAAGAGAAAGACCGTCACCGCCATGGATGTTGTGTACGCGCTGAAGCGGCAGGGACGCACCCTGTACGGGTTCGGCGGTTAAGAGATCCACGAAGAAGAAAAACCTAACGGCTCTTTTAAGAGCCACCCACATTTACACACAAAGAACAAATGTTTCCATGTTGTTTTAAATGAAATTGAGTGTAGTTTACAGAGATTATTTTTTTTTATTTATGGAGTTGACATTCATTGATGCATTTCTGACATTCCTGTGGGTCATTATGGTTGTTAAACATACTATTGTTTTCTCTTTATGAAAGTGTAAATTATGTAATTTGGTTTTAAAATCCGCGTGAACCGGAAGTTGCAAACGACTTTTCTCAAGTGTTGTGACGCATTTCAGAGTGAAACGGAATATTGAACAGAGGGCAGGGTTTTACTTCAGCGCTCCTCCTCTCCATCTCTCGCCCATAGCAGAGTAACGGTTTGAGGGGAGCGGTTAAGCGATTAACCAACCCAAGTCGTCAAGCCTATGTCATCAGAAAAGAACGCCATTCCAGACCCGAGGTAACTTTTCAGAGTTTGATTAAAGGTGCTCTAAGCGATCGTGGGTGACGTCACTTCTTGTTGACGTTCGAACTATTGTCAAACAAAACGGAGGCTAGCTAGACCCTCCCTCCTCCGCATCTCGTCTCCAATAAATGAATATTCAAATTCATAACAAACAGTGGATAAAAACTAATTAATACTATTAATTTGATTGATCATTTACAATACAGATTGATCGCTAGCTGCTACTAACATATGTTGTATTCACCAAAGTTAACGCTGACTGCACAGTTCTAGCTAATTATATCCTCGTGTGGGTTTGGCGAACATAAGCGTCAATTTAGAAGAAAAAAAATGAACGTTACCAACCTGTCAAGCAAAAATAGAGCAACCTGAACGTTGGACTTGAAGCCCTTCTGCCGGCGGAGTTCTCGCCATCTTTCGAATGCTTTACCGATGTAAATTCGGTACTTCGCGCGTTCTTTATCCTTTTCCCTCTTCTTTGTAAGTTGATCAACGGAACGTCGTCTCTTTGGTCGTGTGTCGGCCATTATTCAAACTTCCCTCTTGATGCTTCTCTCTCCTTCACTCACACCCCTTCATGTGCACGCGCACTAACCCCCAAGACCCACCCTCAAATACTTCTTGCCAGTGATTGGCTGGAACACTGTTTGTTATGTTTCGTGGACGGGTTAGTCCAGTTTGTTTTTGTTGCCGTTTGTGGAGCCTGTGGTGTCTACAGAGACCGCGTTTTTTCACAGTGTGTTCAGGGGACAGGCAGCTAGCGGATAGTGAGGAGATGTTTGCTGTATGTGACAAAAAATATTTTGGCCTGACATCACTTAGAGCACCTTTAAAGATAACTTCGGCAGACAATTTTTTTCCGTGTATTAACTTGCACGGATTAATTGTTCACCACAAGACTAGTAATACCCGCTAACAAAGAAAATAGGGTCAATTTTGATTTCATGCCGACTTTAAAGTTTTTTTCAACTTAAATTAGTAATTTACGTTCAATTTTGAATACCCCTTGTGCACTGTACGATTTCAGTGTACACCCTTTATGGAGCGGGTCAAATTGACCCTAATTGGATTCCATACAGTTCCTCAAATCACACTATGAAAAACAAAGATTCAGGTACAAATAGTAGACTTTTAATATTACCATTTGTCAAACATTACAAAAAAAAATATATGAACATATGATGAACATTTTTTAAAACAGTTTTGTTTTGACAAAATTCGATTATTGTTTGTCTGTATATGTCAAAATACACCAGCATGTTGAAACTGCAAAAAATATCAAGAAAAAAACAAAACAAAGGTTTAATTTTATTTCAGGTAGCTTGAAAAAATAAATGATAGTTAATTTTTTACAATCTGTGGCTGACAAAATATTTTTCTGTATCGAAATAAGTATGGAAAAGCAATTTTTTTTAGCTTCTTAAGGTAGTAAAAAGCCACAATAACAAAATATAACTAATAAATGTTATTATTTTGGGTCGGTACAGTTGCCTTAGAGCGTTAAAATATGTGAGTCAAATTGACCCGCGAATATCACGAACGTAATTGTATTTGTATATGTCAAAACACATCAGCATGTTGAAACTTTGCATGCATGTTCATGATGATAAATGAGAAAAAGACACAAAACATCAAGAAAAAAAACAAAGGTTAACCAGTATTTCCAACAGCTAGAAAATCGAAACGGGTCAAATTGACCCGCAACATAACACAAGGGATAATGCAGTGCATTTCGAAAAATGCGGTAAAACGAACAAAGAAACATGATTTAATGGGGGATGGTAGTAGGACATGAGGCGATGGGCGGGATTACCATTTAAAGCCTGTGATTGGTTGTCCTACATTCAATGAACTTTAAATATAGCCAATAAAATCATTCTATGGGTTGGTCCAGGAAAACCTAGCAATCAGAGAAGGCTGTACCTCCCTTTGTAAATTAGCATAGAGCAGTGGATAAAAGCCCGCCTGTAGCGGCACAGCTTTATCGTGCTTTGAGTGTCTCTGACTGAAGCATTATGCCTGAACCAGCGAAGTCCGCTCCCAAGAAGGGCTCGAAGAAGGCCGTCACTAAAACCGCCGGCAAGGGCGGAAAGAAGCGCAGAAAGTCCAGGAAGGAGAGCTACGCGATCTACGTGTACAAAGTCCTGAAGCAGGTTCACCCCGACACCGGGATCTCCTCCAAGGCGATGGGAATCATGAACTCTTTCGTCAACGACATCTTCGAGCGCATCGCCGGTGAAGCGTCTCGTCTCGCTCACTACAACAAGCGCTCCACCATCACATCGAGAGAGATCCAGACCGCCGTGCGTCTGCTGCTGCCCGGAGAGCTGGCCAAACACGCCGTGTCCGAGGGCACAAAGGCGGTCACCAAATACACCAGCTCAAAGTAGAGGATCCGCTCAACTCAACACAAAGGCTCTTTTAAGAGCCACACATATTGTCTTTAAAAAGAGCTCAGTTTTTTTGCACTATTTTTGGTTCAATAGTTCTTGCTGATTTAAAACAACAACAATATGCAATTAGCCAAGCTTTAGCCTTTTTAGTTTTTCATTAATTAAAAACTAAAAAGCTAAATCTTGGCTAATTTAGTTTTGAGTCATTAAAATAATCCTCCATTAATGTCACACACTCACTGGGGGGTGTATTCTGGAATGCACTGCTGCAACAATGTATATCTAATGAGTGATTATAATCAGGTTATTAATCAATATTGGAATCAATATTCTAAATATAAAATGAGTTGAATGACTTCTCTAAGCTTATGAGATTTTACTTCATTATAGAAGTTATGAGTGTGTTTACTGAAATATTCTTTTCATTCTCTAATATCTGTATTTGATATTTGAATGCACAGTAACGGTGCTTGCTCATTTTGCCCGGCTTCCAGAAATGAATTGTCAACTCCTCCCGTATGTTGCCAATACGTCCATCTGCTTTTCTAGGCACCATGACAACTATATGGTCATTGAAGTCTATAGTTTAAGGGACCATTTCTTTGCTAAAGCCTTACTTTCCAGTTAGACTAAAGTGTAGCTCTCCTTGAGAGAAAGAACGTATTATCTTGATGTTTTGAGAGGACTCTCCAATTAGAGCCTGGCCAAATCCAACCTTGGAAAAGCTGTGTTGATGTGTGTGTTAGTCTTCTTGGTTACAGGTTAAGGAACCACTGGCATTATTGGAGATTGACTGAGTTGTTGTTCAGGACATGTTAGCGCCCAGCCACCCAAATCTGTGTCCTGGAAGGTCATGACGTGCCTAACTTCAGGGTCCGAGTGTCAGCTGCACAATCGATGGAGATATGCTTGTCTATCTGTGGAAAATGACTATGTTTATCTATTTTCCTAGCCAATGAAAGTCATTCAACCTGAAGCAAGGACGTATTAGGCCTTGGAAATGGTATTACTGCTGTGATCTTTGTAACTGTAAGCGGGGTGGCCTACAAACTCCTGTGTGAGTCTTGAAGCTGCAAACTATCTTCAGTAAAACTTTTCTTCAATTTATTATAATTCTGACTCTGGGTCTTCATTCATCATATCTGGTTCTGGTTACAATATATATATATATATATATATATATATGATTAAAAAAAAAACATGTAAAAGAATGATAATATATGGAGAATAATTCATAAAATAAATCATATCGATAAAGACACTATCATAAACATTGACCATTTTGGATACACCAGTTTGCTAAATGTCACTGCTTGATTTGTTTTGTCTTATTAAGGATATTCCATCTAAAAGGAGCATCATAAGCAAAGGGTCCTGGTGGCATTTTTATTATTTATTAGGACTATTCTTTTATAATAAAAAGTTGACCAATTTTGTCGTTTTATAGAAATAATGTCAGTGGAGGTCTGTTAGCTTGAAAAATAATTAACCTGGAGTTCCACACATTCAATACATATTCAACATATCAGATATAGTAGCATCTGTCTCAGCTTTTACTGACATTTTTCAAGCACGAAATTATAAATTTTGTGAGTAAAAACATGTGCTGAAATTGCATCACTCTGTCAGTGGAAAGAACATTTCTCATTCATATAGTCCTGTTATAAAACTTTATCTTACAACGCTCACTTCCTTCACATTACTCACTTATATTACACTACTAGTAATGTAATATAAGTGAGTAATGTAATACAAGTGAGCAGTGAAATATAAGTGAGTACTGTATAACTCATTACATTGAATGAATGAAATGTTTAGAGAGCCAATAATGCAGTGTTGACAGAACCGTGCTAATATGGTTATGGTTCTAGCTGCTGTGTTGTTTGTTTATTAAGCGTGCAGGGCAACCACCCATTAGAATTTAATCTAGCCTTGAGGTCATGAACGCATTAAATAAATTTTCCGCATCTGTTCTTGAGAGCTTATGTCGTAATTTAAACATGTTTTAAGATGGAAAAATGCAGTTTTATAGATGCTAAACATGGCTTTCAAATGAATCATGAAAATGATTCATCAAATGAAATGGCATCAAAGAGCACACCCAGGTTCCTAACCATCGAAGAAGACTTGACAGAGCAGCCGTGTTAGACACTATTCTAGGTTATAAGTCAAGAATAAAGAGTAATACATTTATTTTAATAAATAATTTAATATAATTAATGTGAATGTATGTCGCAGAATGTAATGTGAATGTATGAATGTAATGTGAATGTATGTCGCAGTGTCAAAGATAAATTTACGCTCTGTGAAAACAGACTGGACAATAAAATTTAACTAATTATCTCAAAATAATAGGATTGGAAAGTAGAATTTGAAAATCACATATTGCTTAAGTAATTTTATTTTATTATTAAGTTTTTTTTTCCCTCCTTCCCATTGATCCCCTTAAATTACAGTCCACAGTCCAACCACCATTAAACCAGAATAGAAAAAGAAGACTATTAAGACAGAAGAGATGACAGAAACCAATGAAATATTCCTGGTAAAATAAAAAATCTAATGTGTACAAAATAGATGATAAGAGAAAATGGATTCCTAAATATTAATTTAGGCCTAATGTTGTGGATTTTGACTCACAGCCAATATGTGCAAAAAATTGCTGAACTGACATCAGAGAGTTTTGCTCTCTGTTCAGAGTTAGTGAGTGTAAAATAAATAAAAATAAAACTGTGGCTTTCATATTAAGGTGTTGTTTTGGTCAGCTTGAAGCACACAAACATTATCTGAGCCTGTTTGTGACTCATATCTTCACTCAGCAGATGATCTGTCAATCAGATTTCTTTTTTTCAAAATGTTTGAATAATATAAATTCACAAATTTGACTTGATAGATTGTCTAAATGATCAATCAGACGACAGAAAGCATGTAGTAGATTGTGTACACGTTTTTACAGCATTTAATAATCTAGATTAATGTTACATATTTTGGCCTAAGTCCCTGATGTTTTCAAATTGGAAAAGCCCCTGCATTTAGGCATAAGAGGTTGAATAAACTTCCACAAAACTGAGTTCTGCAGCAAAACAAAATGTTTTAATTGTTTTAACATCATTAAATGTGTTCTGTTAGTCTGAGCAAAACCGAGTGGAGACCCAAAAGCAGTGGTTTGGCTGAAACTGTGTAACAAACCGGACAAGACACTTCTAGAAACCTGTAAACTCAACACTAATCCATTATCCTCATCATTTCAGTCCACGACATAATTTAAAGAAGAAAAACAATCTAACGTGTTTAATGAGATAAAATATGGATACTCTGCTGACCGAAGAGGAGGGCCAGACATGAGTCACAGACAGACTCGATGTTCGTGTGCTTCAAGCTGCCCAAAACAACAACTGTATGAAAGCCTCCTAAGGCTCCTCACGGATGCTGATTTCATTAAAGTATCATTCAGACTGTTTGCTGAACACACAGAGGACGCGTTCAGGCTTTTATCCCCTTTTTCATTAAAACTATCCATCTGATTTGCACGCGGCTTTTCCCCGCGGCTGATGCTCGCCTTGGATTTGGTCTGACAAAGGCAAAAGTAACATTTCCTCTTCGCGTTTTTTAGTCTCTAATGAAAGCCCAGAACCTCTGCTTGGTGTTCACTTAGTTTTGACTGTATCAAACTATTTAACAGCTCCAGTTTTGCTCCAAATGTAAGAGAAGAAAACACAAGCATCAGCGATCAGCAGACACCGAGCGGGGCAGGTTGAGTCTACGAGGTTCTCATGTGTTGTTTAAGACCGCAGCGCCGCTCGAGCGCTGTTCAGTCGTTGCTGAATCCAGACAGAGTTTAAAAGACTACAGATCCGATCATAGAGAGAGAGAAATGGCAGAAACCGCCCCAGCCCCCGCTGCTGCCTCCCCGGCAAAAGCGCCCAAGAAGAAGTCCGCTGTGAAAGCCAAGAAAGCAGGTCCAGGCGTCGGCGAGCTGATCGTCAAGGCTGTGTCCGCATCCAAGGAGAGGAGCGGTGTGTCCCTCGCCGCCCTGAAGAAAGCGCTCGCTGCCGGTGGATACGATGTGGAGAAGAACAACTCCCGCGTCAAGACCGCCATCAAGAGCCTGGTGACTAAAGGCACTCTGGTTCAGGTCAAAGGGACCGGCGCGTCGGGCTCCTTCAAGCTCAACAAGCAGCAAACCGAGACCAAGAAGAAAGCGGCTCCTAAAGCCAAGAAGCCCGCAGCCAAGAAACCCGTTGCCGCTAAGAAGCCCAAAGCTACTGCAGCAAAGAAGGTCGTCGCAAAGAAATCGCCGAAGAAAGTGAAGAAACCCGCCGCTAAAAAGGCAACGAAGAGTCCCAAGAAGGCAAAGAAACCGGCGACTCCTAAGAAAACAGCGACTCCTAAGAAAGCAGCCAAGAGCCCGAAAAAGGCAAAGGCAGCCAAACCCAAAACTGCGAAACCTAAAGCAGCAAAGCCTAAAGCCGCCAAACCTAAAAAGGCAGCTCCCAAAAAGAAATAAATCTACTATTTGTTTCTCAACGGCTCTTTTAAGAGCCATCCACTTACTCCGAGTAAAGAGCAAAACTCGTGTTATTTGAATTATTTATTAATTCTGGAATCAAATAACCAGATGTGACTTTTGACCACTTAACTCATGCAATTAAACAAGTTACCAAGTTTAGTTCAAACTAAACCATTTTTACTCCATGTAAGCCAAAAAGCTTATGATGGTTCAAACAATGATCACGGTCCAAATAGGATGTTGATTAACAGTACAGAATATATACACAAAATAACATGCTGGAGAAATGTGACAATACAAACAAACACAACAATGGCAGTGATACAATTACAATAGGATAATAATACTTAAGTATCAGATCTAGTTAATGTGCACAGAATATAGTGTGTGAAAGATGAAGCACTTTTCGCAGGAAGAGTGTATCATATCCATGTTTGTACTTTTAACATTTTCCATCAAACATGACGGTGATTTAATCTCTTCTGTTTAGTCATGTGACCATTCCATAAAAAG
This sequence comes from Phoxinus dragarum, assembly GCA_033366665.1. Classification (NCBI taxonomy): domain Eukaryota; kingdom Metazoa; phylum Chordata; class Actinopteri; order Cypriniformes; family Leuciscidae; genus Phoxinus; species Phoxinus dragarum. Next base: position 174,906 of record JARPMJ010000330.1, on the reverse strand, counting down.
GGGGCTGGGTTTTGGAGGGAAGTTCAGTGATTGGTTTGAAACTTATCGGAGTCTAAACCAATGGGCGACTGGCACTCTTGTTTAAATACAGTATGTGCTGCAGTCCCTGATTTTCATCATTCTGTTAACTTCGTCTGGATTGTCTGTTGTAGTAACTGATTTTAACAATGAGTGGAAGAGGTAAAACCGGCGGAAAGGCTCGTGCTAAGGCCAAGAGTCGCTCTTCCAGGGCGGGACTGCAGTTCCCCGTCGGCCGTGTTCACAGGCTTCTCCGCAAAGGCAACTATGCCCAGCGCGTCGGTGCCGGTGCTCCGGTGTATTTGGCCGCTGTGCTCGAGTATCTGACCGCTGAGATCCTGGAGTTGGCTGGAAACGCCGCTCGGGACAACAAGAAGACCCGCATCATCCCTCGACACCTGCAGCTGGCGGTGCGCAACGACGAGGAGCTGAACAAGCTTCTAGGCGGCGTGACCATCGCTCAGGGCGGCGTGTTGCCCAACATTCAGGCCGTGCTGCTGCCCAAGAAGACCGAGAAGCCCGCGAAGGCCAAGTAAACTGACCGAGCGTCTCTTCAAAGTTAAAACCAAAGGCTCTTTTAAGAGCCACCAAATTTATCCATAAAGAGTATTTCAATATGTCTGATATTCATTAAACTTTCCATTAAATTTGAAATCATAAAATAGGCAGAAGAGAGCTAATGAATTAACAGTTCTTGTACTAAACAATTCTGGCAATAAAAAAAACTAAAATATTGCCACAGGTTGAAGATTATATGCGTTTTACAGAAACTAACTATTGTTAGTGTCTGAGTGATATGCTAATCATAAATCAGTTTATTTTCAATTACGCTATTTGTATTCTTAAAATCTTACTAAAAATACATGTCCCTAGATAATTTAAATGAGTGACATGTTTTATTATCTAGTCTCACTGCACTATTTGTAAGGATTTAATGAATGTATTATGGAAGTGCATATAGTTTTATTGAAAGGATAGCCACTTGAGATGTAACGTCTCATTTTCAAGGGGGTCCTAAAAACACAAGCAGAATATTACAACACAAAACACAACAACCTTACAAAACAAACATAAGCTACAAATATACAAAATAAATGCTCAACCTGTCCCCCACAGTAGAAATACAAAAACTCAACATCATACATCATCAACATAAGACCAATTAATAACAAAAATTACCTCGAATTATCAAATAAAGGAAGAAAAATATGATCAAGTTATTTTAAGATGAGACAATAAAGATAGCCTAAAGTGATTAAGGGAGGTAATCGATCTCAGAGAAACAGAAGATTATTCCAGTCAAAAGGGGGCTTTATGTCCGACTTCACTGAAAAATTTAGGAACAAGAATAAAAGGATATTGCGTATGTCTAAGTGAGTAAGAAGATCTATATGGAATCAACAATTGTTTCAAATAAAAATGACAAACAAAATAAACACATTTAAAAATAAACAGAAGGCAATGGAATTGTCTTCTAGATTTATGATGCAACCAATTACATTATTATACGTAATTATACATATGACAATGATGAGTACGATATGGACACCTTTACACAAATCTGCACAAATATTGTAAACAACATTAAGAGGCTTAAAATAAATATCATGGGTATTTTGATAAACAATATCAGCATAATCAATAAGAGGTCATATTAACTGAGAAACAATTATTTTCCTGTCTTGAAATGTAAAACAATTGATTGAGCGATAAAGTGAACGCAGACAATATGTTCTATTAACAATATAATCAATATGGGGCTTAAAAGTAAGTTCTGGATCAATCCAAAGGCCGAGATATTTTAATGAATCAACATTATCAAGAGATAAGCCATCATCAAAAATAATATTAAAATCAAGGATAGGAATGACAACAACACGTCCCAAACATCATCCAACAAGATTTCCTCTTATTCAATATATAAATATTGTTATGAAACCATTTTTTAAAACAAATTAAAATGAGATTGTAAAGGATTCTGAATTTGTAATAAATCAGAATTAGTGGTGTAAATGACAGTGTCATCAGCATAAAGATGTACCATAGCTATTATTAGCATAGCTAAAGAGATTTAAACTGATATTTTGATATAAATACAAACAAATCAAACATAACGTGGTTAAGTATATGTACGTGACATATCTAAGTTTTTGTTGTTGTTGTCCAAGTCCAACTCTACAATCATAAATAATATTTAAAAAATTTAAAAATCTCGGTTTTTTTCTGTACACATAAAAAACTGATTTCGCCTATTCTTTTTTCATGTATGAGATACAAAGGATGTTTGGGCGGGAACCACAAACTATCGTCTCTTGTTAACGACTCTGGTTTGAAAACAGGAAGCGCGCAGCCATTGGTCAACTGTCATTTACAGACGCCAGACAACAACCAATCGAATGCCTCTGAAGCAAAGCCATCCAATGAGCGCGTGGGAGCCCTATGATTAAAAAGCGCTGTGTTCTGGTGGGATGATCATTCGTCCTCCTGTTCGCAGCAGCATCAGAGCTTCTCTGTAACAATGGCAAGAACTAAGCAGACCGCTCGTAAGTCCACCGGAGGAAAAGCCCCGAGGAAGCAGCTGGCCACTAAAGCCGCCCGTAAGAGCGCACCAGCCACCGGCGGCGTTAAGAAGCCTCACCGTTACAGGCCCGGTACCGTGGCGCTGAGAGAGATCCGCCGTTATCAGAAATCCACTGAACTGCTGATTCGCAAACTGCCCTTCCAGCGTCTGGTGAGAGAAATCGCTCAAGACTTCAAGACGGATCTCCGCTTCCAGAGCTCGGCTGTCATGGCCCTGCAGGAGGCGAGCGAGGCTTATTTGGTGGGTCTGTTTGAGGACACCAACTTGTGCGCCATCCACGCCAAGAGAGTCACCATCATGCCCAAAGACATCCAGCTGGCCCGCCGCATCCGCGGAGAGCGCGCTTAGATCCACAGCAGTCACACAAACCCAAAGGCTCTTTTAAGAGCCACCTCAATGTTTTACGAAAGACGATTTTCTTTATCAAAACAAAAGTAACAGTCAATAATACATTACATGCTAGGGAGCAGGAATATAGCTGCACTGCTCTTGCTATCTACATTTGTTTCCTTTAGTATTGGTTTTGGATGTAGCGAGTCTATTGATGATCGTCCAAATAAGAGATCCGGACTACACTTCCCAGAATTCCTCTTGAGGGAGTGTACCAAGCTTTAATGACGCTGGCGCCCTCCGATGGACATTTGATTTGTTGTACTGTAGTACGAACCGGGTGTCCATCAAATAGTGTTCATATCCAGACATGTAATAGTTTAAGATCCGCACCTCAACAACTTTCATACAGGAGCTCTGCCTCTCTGATTAATCTTGATGGTTTTTGAGCTGTGTGTGAAGACTGTGATTTCTGAGATCTCTCTCTTGTGGTGTTTAACAGATTAACAGAGTGCTGTTAGTTACTTTTGTTAGTTTGATCTTTTGATAACACCAGTGCCATTTTATCCTATCTGTATAACTTCATTATTTGAGAAGCTAGGATTTAGGCTATTGGTTCGATAAGGAGGTAGGGGTATGTCCTTGTATGTTTTGTTTCTTTTATTTTGATTTGTAGGGAAGTTATTTTTTCTTGTTGGGAAGTTTGTTTCTTGTATGCATTATAGCTAACCCCTGAAGTTTTTATTATTTTATTTTTTTGCTTCCAAACTGTTTGGTTGTTGTTGTTTGTTTGTTTAAGAAATGTATTTGTTAAAACCACGAACATCACTGTGAAAAATAGCCCAGAGAACAAGACAAATAAAAATGGGTAAATGCAAAGTATTTGTTTGTCATTTGTTACACCCTGACCTACAGGAACTGTAACAACAGCTTTCTTATTGGAAGAGTCAGAAATCATACTGTTCAAATTACACTTTTCACACTTGCATATTTGTCCAGAAACAAAATTAGATTGAGTAAATACAATAATAAAATTAATATAAAATAAACAAATCTTTCACAGTGTATATAACCCAGAATTATATTTTCATATTTCAATATTTTAGGAATTATACAACAAAAAAAAGTTTTTTTCAAAAATTCTTCGTATACTTACAATACCAAAATAAATTAGATACAGTTTCAGTTTGGAGACCACAGAAGGAGCAATTTACATCAAAGTCGTCAGAAATAAACCTCTTATTGGATAGCAATGATGTATCATTTTATAAGACACTTATTTGATCTTATTGTACAAAAATATTTGTTGGTGGCAAAGTCCACACTATAGCCCAGTTAATTTCACTTGTATGTCTGTTCCAATAAAATATGCCATTAGGACAAGAGACGACATCTTTCTGGAACTGCACGAATACTCCTGTGGTTTGATTTTGTGGCAAGAGATAATTTACCAACAGATCTATTTGATACATTTTTTGTATCTTTTTATTAAACCCCGTCATAAACATAACAATCGGCGATAGCTCCAAAACCAATAGCTAATTCCTTTGCTGTAATTGGGCATTTAAAATATGACAAAAAAAATTATATATATTTAATATATATATATATATATATATATATATATATATATATATATATATATATATATGTATGTGTGTATATATATGTGTGTGTGTGTTAAAGTAATTCCTTGGTCATTAAATAAATAACTGACTCACTAAAATTATATAAATAAATAAAAACTATATTTCCATAAATAGTGTGCAGAACGTGATGTCACAGTGCTTGCTTGTTCCCTGAAGTGTTTTTCTTTTTTTTTAACCAAGCTTTGAAGGACAACTGGACTTCATAGGAGTGTAGGAGAGGCTTCTCACTGCAGATTGTGGAGTGTGAGATCCAGCTCCTCCTCTGAATGTAATTTGGTAACGGGTGAAGATAGACGGGCCAACCAAACCCTGTAACACCCACAGCTCCAACCAAACCCTGTAACACCCACAGCTCTATCCCTCCACCCATTAGATCCACAGAGGAGGAGCTGAACCACGTCAAACTCAACCCATGACGTGCAGAGAGGCGGAGCTACATGCCATTTGCTGAGCGTGTCGCGTGACGTAAAATAGAACCGCCCATTGATTTGGTTTCAAATAGGTCCGCTAGCTGAGTATAAAGTAAACTCCTCTTCTCCAGTGGATTTCTATTATCTGCTGTTGTGAGTTGAAGAGTATCCGTCATCATGTCTGGAAGAGGAAAAGGCGGGAAAGGTCTCGGAAAGGAGGCGCTAAGCGGCACCGAAAGGTTCTCCGCGATAATATCCAGGGAATCACTAAACCCGCTATTCGGCGTCTTGCTCGGCGTGGCGGCGTCAAGCGTATCTCTGGCCTGATCTATGAAGAGACGCGCGGTGTGTTGAAGGTGTTTCTGGAGAACGTCATTCGTGATGCTGTGACTTACACTGAACACGCCAAGAGAAAGACCGTCACCGCCATGGATGTTGTGTACGCGCTGAAGCGGCAGGGACGCACCCTGTACGGGTTCGGCGGTTAAGAGATCCACGAAGAAGAAAAACCCAACGGCTCTTTTAAGAGCCACCCACATTTACACAAAAAGAACAAGTTTCCCTGTGGTTAAAATGAAATGTAGTTTATATTATTGAGAGTATTGTGAGTTCTTAATGAGTCATTCAGTAACAAGCGTTATTATAACATTACTTGGTGGACATTGTATGGTAATTAAATATTCTAATGTGAATGAGTGAATGAATGAGGTAGCGCTTTAAATCATATGCTCTACTGTACACCCAAAGCACTTCAAATCATATCAGGGAATCTCTCATCAACCACAAGTGTGTAGCATCCCCTAAGAATCTCAGTACAATGGCGGCAGTATATACACACACTCACGCGCGCACCAACTATAGGTGAGAGGGAGTAAGAGAGCCAATTCAATGGAAGGGGATTTCTGCACAATTTTAAAGTGCCTTCCAACTATATTTATGGATCATTCCTGGTTATAGTGCCCTGGTCTTTTAAAAGTGGTGGTGGTTTAAAAGTCCAATTGAATGCTAGGAGGCCATGATTGATAAGGGCCAATGGAGGGTTTTTGGCTCCAGGGTTACACTCCTAACGTTACTCTTTACGAGAAGTGCCTTGGGATTTTAATGACCACAGAGAGTCAGGATCTCGGTTTAACGTCTCATCCGATTCCTATGGATAATGTATGAAATAAACAGAGGTAATGTGATGACCTGTGTTTTTGTAGTATGAATTATGCTTTAATGTATTTTAATCATGTATTAATGTTTTTCAATTTGATTAAACAACTGAAATTATCAATTTTGAATACTGCAGTGCATTTCGAAAAATGCGGTAAAACGAACAAAGAAACATGATTTAATGGGGGATGGTAGAAGGACATGAGGCGATGGGCGGGATTACCATTTAAAGCCTGTGATTGGTTGTCCTACAAGTCAAGGAATCTTTAATGTAGCCAATGAAATCATTCTATGGGTTGGTCCAGGAAAACCACCAATCAGAGAATATGTACCTCCCTTTGGAAATTAGCATAGAGCAGTGTATAAAACCCCGCCTGTAGCGACACAGCTTTATCGTGCTTTGAGTGTCTCTGACTGAAGCATCATGCCTGAACCAGCGAAGTCCGCTCCCAAGAAGGGCTCGAAGAAGGCCGTCACTAAAACCGCCGGCAAGGGCGGAAAGAAGCGCAGAAAGTCCAGGAAGGAGAGCTACGCGATCTACGTGTACAAAGTCCTGAAGCAGGTTCATCCCGACACCGGGATCTCCTCCAAGGCGATGGGAATCATGAACTCTTTCGTCAACGACATCTTCGAGCGCATCGCCGGTGAAGCGTCTCGTCTCGCTCACTACAACAAGCGCTCCACCATCACATCGAGAGAGATCCAGACCGCCGTGCGTCTGCTGCTGCCCGGAGAGCTGGCCAAACACGCCGTGTCCGAGGGCACAAAGGCGGTCACCAAATACACCAGCTCAAAGTAGAGGATCCGCTCAACACAACACAAAGGCTCTTTTAAGAGCCACACATATTGTCTGGAAAAAGAGCATCAGTTTTTTTGCACTATTTTTGGTTCAATAGTTTGAATTGTGTTTTTTGTTACGTTCTTGCTGATGTAAAACCTAAATTTACTAACGTTAATGCAATCCAGTTAATTTTTAGCTCAATTTATTTTTTCATTCATGGAAGATTTTGAGGAATGAAACATCCTCGAGTGTTTTTTTTTTTTTGTGTGATAAATATCAACACTAGATTACTCCACAAATCTAAAGCACCTCGCTGTATAGAATAAAATGGCACTGGATTATCCATCTTTTTTTTTTTTTAAATGTGCTGATTCACAATAACCTCAATTTTAGTAGTTTGAGACCCTTTTTCAAGATGTTCATAGATTATCATAATCTGGCAGGGTAGGCAGGTTTTTTTCTAAAAAAAAAAAAAAAACTTTTCCCCAAATGTTTAAATATACCATTTATATACTGTCTTTATATACCAATACATAATTAAAATGTTAGTACTCTGAAATGGAGAGTATACAGATCGAGTGTCTGTAGTCCTCTCAGGGCTGCAATAAACACAGCTACTTATTCCACTCACTCCCACCTCCTCCCTTCTGGGCTCCTTCCAAAGCCACGCCCCCAAAACACATGAACGCGCGATGCCGACCGCTCAGCTGGAATGGGAGGCTGCAGACCTGGAGCCGGTAGATATACGCCCAGGCAGTTTTACGCCCTGTTGTTCCTGATGCGTCCAGTAGGGGGATATACTGCGAAATAACATAATTAAATCGACGCTAACACATTAAAGGGATAGTTCACTTTAAAATTAAAATTCTGTCATCATTTACTCACCCTCAAGTTGTTTCAAACCTGTATTAATTTATTTCTTCTGCTGAACACAAAGAAAGATATTTTGAAGAATGTCAGTAACCAAACAGTAGTCTGTACCTTGACTTCCATAGTATTTTTTTTTCCTACTATGGATGTCAATAGGTACAGACTACTGTATAATTTTAAAGTGAACTATCCCTTTAATAACCCGTCTATAGACTTGACAATTTTGTGTTTTTTGTTCATTTAAATATAAACGCTACAGTGTAGATCTGCACGGATTAAAATAGAAAAATTGATGCAGATATTCAGTCGGGGTTCACTCGCTTTCACTCAGCCTACAGAAGACTCTTTGTTTTTGTGAATTGAAAAATTAAAAATACACATAGTTGGATCAACTACGTGTTATGACATGTAATGATATGACCTACTGCAGTTATAGGCCTATTCACCGTAGGTTTTTATATGGAGACTAAGTGAAATATGTTGTTGTGAATTTATATAAAGTTACATTTAGATATTAACCATATTTAGACCATTAGACATACAGTACCGTGTAATCATATGGATCCTCGATTTAATATCTGCTGTACTATTCTCTATTGGTCGTCATACAGCTACAAAACAGTATCCTACATACGTGGTAAGATAATCGTCCTGAACTTTTTGGTAAATTCTGGGCAAGTTTCATCTGCATAAAGACAGAACCATCCAATGGCAAAACCTTTAAACTCAAAGGTTTCTAAAACAAATAATATCCTCGAGTCTGTTGTAAAGAACCTTTAATTTTTTATTGACAAAATGTAATATTGTATTGATTTGTGTAGCCTAATTCAATCTCTTTTGATGTCCGTATACCCCCCTTGTTTTTTTGTGTTTTTTTTTTCCTCTTCTCACTGTTAATGTCTGTATCCTTTCATTTGCAATACAAAATAAATAAATTAATTAATTTAAAAAAAGATTAAAACATACCTCAATTCGTGTCGCTGTACAGCCTCCCCCTACTGGACGCATCAGGGACAACAGGGGCGTAAAACTGCCAGGGCCGTAAAAGGTGAACTATGCAGGTTTTTTTACCTTAACTGAACAGCTTCAGAGTCATTGGAATGGTTATATTACTTTATTCGGGTTGAATGGTGGTCGTCTCGCATCCCCCATCTCCTGTGAGCGGAAAAAACAACCTTGCAACTTTGGGCCGCCGGCCGGGAAGTATCGCGTGACATCAGGTCTCGCGAAGTAACGAATTGCTTTACGGCAACAAAAAAAAATCTGCTAAAATTCTGTCATTATTGCGCTCCCTCACGCTGTTCGAACCCGAATGAAGACGACGTTGTAGAGAATGTCTCGCCTGCTGTGATGTCGTTGATCTACTAGCCTCTGGTATCTGAGAGTCGCCAATGAGTTTTTCGACATGGTAATCAAATATCTATTCCGAAGCTGTAGGGGGAGCTATATAGAGAAACCTGCGACAAGAAATTCCCGAAGCTGCATAGCCCTGTTTATTTGAATTTTAATATTAAAGGACGATCATAATTACGTAATTCCGGATCTGGTACCAGGTTTACAACCTGGAGAGGTTAAAAAGAGACTGGTCAGTGATGATGCTGCATCTCCGTTTGAACCAATGATCCTGTCAGCCGTCCTGACTGCCTATTTTTTCAGAGTTTGGTAGCTGAACCATACCAGCAGGACCTGAGGGGCATATGGGACTCAATGACAGTTAAACTTCAGTTAAACGCAGGAAGTACAACCTCTGCTAGGGCTTTTTGTAGAAATTTGTCCCACTTCAGGTCCATGGGAGATTTTGGTGCCTATCCAGACAGCAATATAGTGAGATCTGTCAATATAGCCCAGATCTGTTCTGCGTGGAATCGACATGTACAGATGTGGGCCAGATCTGGGCCGACACTATATGTTCCTGTCTGGGTACAGACCTAAAGGACTCCACAGATGCCACTGCGCATGTGATGAGGGAGGATAGAGCGGTTCCTCCTTAAGTCCGCACTCATCTCCACTGTTTTGAGCATGTTCAGATTCAGACTATGACCATAAAACTGTTAACCTCCGGTCACATATGCAGTCTTTGCCGTCATGAACAAGGTTTTGAGCAGCTTGACGCACACGTGTCTGTGACTGATCTTAACCTCCATTTACTGCAAACTGCCAGCTAACACCAGTCAACCAGTTTAGTCTGGTTGTAGAGGCAGTTTTATCAGCAGGTCTCTTTTCACTTCACACATTCTCAAACTGTTTTCACGGCTCTTCTGTTTCTATGTTTTCTTCACAGGATCACACAACATGTGTAGATCTAGTTGTTAGATGGTCAGCATTTTTGCATATTTAACTCTTCGGTTTAAAACTTGGATATTGAGAATGTTTAACAGTTTAGTCAGAAATTGCACCCTCCTACATTTGGACGTGTCCCATGTTCGCAAACCTTTAGTGCATCAAATTGTGTGTGCGTGCGTGTTAGACCTATATACATTTTTTTTTTTAAATGTAATAACTAGGTTTTGTGTGAAAAGTAGAAGGTCTAAGCTTTGTAATGATAAAGCAAGGCAAGGCCAGGCAAAGATAATTATGTATATAGGCTATTATTTAAAAGATAAAAAAAGCATTACCACCATAGGTCAGGCCTATTTCACACATCATGCATCAGTGGTGCCCGAGCTGCAATGCAACTGTCAGCTCATGTTACTTTCACCCAGTGCACGTTCAACAGAGCTGCAGTTCTACACAAATCCAGTTCTAACTTAAATATATTTTAAATACCATTAATAACTAGCACCATAAGCCATTTTTCTTTAGCACATTGGATATTTATTTTGATAAGTACTACCAATTATTATAAAATGGTTATTCGGAGCGGGCCATTGAGAATTATTATAAACTTGATAATCATTAAATTTAAGTTTAAGTAAAAAGGGTAACTGTTATCTGAATTCACTTGCATATACTATAGAAATTGCTAAGTGCTATTTGTGTCCATGTAACTTGCATCGAGCCCATCAGATGCCAATAGGCAAGTAGTTAATTCTAGTATTTTATGTTCTTTCTTAAAATGCTATATTGTGAGAAATGATGATAGATAGTGCATGTTCAAGTCAGTCTGAGTGCTGTAAACTGTTAATATTGGTAGCGGGATTCAGTTAATTTTATCTGGTCACAATAACAGAAGGAGAAAATTCAGATGTAACATAAAACAACAGTGTCTTTGTTCACAGGAAGTTCAATGACGTAGTGTGGTCACCAGATGAGTATGGAATCCAAAGTAGCAGGTTTGCACTTAACTTCACCGTTCACCGTTCTTTGTTGCAGGAGCTGACCTGTGTGCGGTGCAGACAAAGTAATGGCAGGAGATGACGAAAGACAGGTAGGGTTCCAAGTTGAGTACGGTACGTCCTGCCATTGTCATAAACGAGACCAGCCACTGAGGTGAGGATGGTGACTGCAGATATAATGATTGAGATTACAAGGCTAATGGCTAGGTGCGGATGCAGGTAATTGAGGAGTGTGAGCAGGTGTGAACCAGAGAGGAGACAGGAGCTGGCCTGCATTCCAGTCCAAATTTTATTTGAAATTTGCACACACAAAAAAAATATATATATTTAAATATCATAGAGTTGTTTGTGGTGGTGATTAGACGAGATCTGCGGTGACGTCACAATCGTGTTGCATTGTGGTATATGGAGCTGTGTGAAGTGTACATATGAAGTAGACTCGCCCCTCTGTCAAAATCGAGGGAACGAGGGTATGTCCATATAAACTTCCCTCGCCCACTTCGCAAAGTGGAACGCACTTCAAAATGGCGGCAGGGATTCCCCCAAGGGGAAGTGCTTAGGGAAGTTCACAAGTGCGTGTCTAAAAGTGGACTGGAACGCAGTTTTTTTTTTTTTCCCAAATAGATCCAGTATACTCGTATACTCCCACAAGTTTTGCATCAGATAAGCGACAGCTAATATCTACATCAGTTCAAGCGTGCTTGTGTGCAGAGACAAGTTATTTCCGTTTAGTGCAGCGAATGCTGTTTGATCGACCTAAATATGGGTGTCTAATTTACCTCTGTTTTAATTTAATGTTACTTTAGATAAGTGTGCGTGAGCAATCACGGGCTTGGCCAATCCAAACTATTATAAGAAAAGTAAGTTGATCGACTAATGTCTGTAATGGTGGCCAAAACCTTTACTAAAGTAAAACGATTGAATTAAGTTTAAGAGGAGGCATTTCAAGGGGTTATTAAAGTATATTTGATTGTGTACGTGTGAATACGGCAAATCTCAGGTTTATAACCAATCGCCTCTGTTGATGACTGGAACTGACGAGACTGTTGTTTTCATTTATGGAGTCAGATCAAATAACGAGAAAATACATATGAATAAATGTGTTCCATTTAATCTTGTTTTGTTGCGCAAAAGGAAAGACAGTAATGCACAAAGACCTTCACCCGCTGATCGACTGCCCCATTGGTTCGATTAAGCCGGGCCTTACAGATGGGAGGGTTGGCGTCCTGGACCTGTGTCCGGTGACAGGCAGGTGACTTATGATACCTACAGGATGGCACTGGCAACCCAGGGAGGTGCCGGCAGCTCAGGAAGTCATGGTGGCACAAGCAACTCTGGGAGCCCAGGTGGTGCAGGAAGCTCTGGGGACCTTGAAGGATTGACACTAGGCTCGAACCATGATGGCTGGAGACTCAACGGGCTCTGGAACTTCTCCCACAGGAACGGTCTCAAAAATGGAGGGGTCTGCTGACTTTGCCATCATGTCTGCACTAAAGGACACCTCCTTTCAGGCCCGGGAAATGGCTGGAGAGGGAAAATAGGCGGTCCCGATGTTCACTGGTGTCGAGTCAGTGGCAGGTTTCATTATAATTTTGGGGTGAACTGAAGCTGATACCAGGCTGTGGTTATGGGCTGGAACAGGCTCAGTGGGAAGAGCAGCCGGTACTAGAAGAGCTGAAGTGGCTTGGGGAATCAGCGCCTGTGGGGCTGGGGTATTCATCAACTTTGGAATTCAAAGTAGCAGGTTTGCACTTAGCTTTAGCATTCACAGTTCTTTGTTTGTTTGTTTGTTGCAGGTGCTGACTGGTGTGCGGTGCAGAGAAAGTAATGGCAGGAGACAAAGCGACAAATGCACATTCATTCACACGCTAAAGGTGATTCATGAATTCCATCCAAAATCAGTCCAATACAGAATATCCTCATGGTGCCCCTCTTCTACCCCAATTCAAAAAAGTTGTGACAGTGCAATAAAAACAAAAAAAGAGTGATTTATAAATCCCGTTTACCCTGTTCTATATTGAAAGCACTACAACAACACATTATTTGATGTTTTAACAATGTAATAGCCTATGTTAAACATCTTCAATGCACTAAAAGAGAAGTTAAATATCTCTCTTTTTTTTGTTCTCTCTCTATAGACCCTCCCTCTTCCTTGAAGTATGAACTGACTGTTAAATAAAGGAAGCATCTGGTTTTGAACGCACATCATTGTGGCAGTATGGGGTCGAGTGAACTGTCCCTCATCCTCTGTGAGTATTTTTTGTATCTTGTATTTATATTTACATTGATTCATTAGACGTTTTAAAGCAACTTACAAATAAGCCAAGGAAGAAAAAACAAGAGATGTGATAAAAAATAAAAAGTTTCAAAGATTGTCTTGAACAGGGTTTCTCAAACTTTTTGGGTCCTGGGACAGATATTTTCCAAGGACCCCAGTGATTAAGCATATTTGCTACAGTTTGTACTCTTGTAATAAGCATGTCTAATTAAATTAAATTAAATTATACAACGTATACTATTTATCAATGATTTATAAAAAGTTTAACAAAAAAAAAAATATTGTTAGGGCCATGTGAAAACCATTTAATTTTGTCTCATTTTCCAGTGTAATGTTTAAATTAAATTTGAACAAACAATAAGGATGTATAATCAATTGAATTCATAAAACTTTAACAACTGAATTTTTATTTATTTCTTTGCAATATCAGGGCCCTATGAAATGTTTATTTTTTAATACACATTTACTATCAAAAAACGTGGTAATGAAATGAAGACTAATCTTTTAAAAATTGAATATTTTAAAAAATGTAATCAAATGAAAATGTAACAAATCCTTTCATTTATTTGTTTGCAGGTTTAATGTTAAAATTTAAACCTTGAAGAACAATTGTGTGATTATTCCTTAAAAAAAAGACCATTAGTAGTAGTAGTAGTACTGTGAAAAGTACTTTCTACATGTACAATAGCAATATTTATATAATAAAATCAGAGCATCAGAGAACTCACCACATATACAGAGCATCTAAAAAAACTGGCTCATTACACATCAGACATGTCAGCATTAATAAGAATATATGTATCTTCTCTCAACCCAACCTGCTGCCACTTGTGTCTCTGCTGTGTCAATGTGTATAATATATATATATATATATATATTATTATTATTTTTATTTTATTTTTTATGTCTGTATTATAGTGAGCTTGTACATTGTATTTTTCACCATCTGAAGAGTTATATCTGTTTTACTGCTTTTTATATCTGTATTGTTCACTGTAATCTTATTGTGCTTTTAGGTAGACAATTTTTAGATCTGTCCATGGACAACGGATGCAAAATAGCCTTTTGGCTAATTCTGGTGCATTTGCAGCAATGCTAATTAATGTACACTGTCCCTGTCAAATAAATAAATAAAATACGCTAAAAGTGTAAACGCCACGAGGATCTTGCGCGCTTGAGTAGGCCTACTAGCTAGGTGAAACGCAAAGTCAAGTCAAGTCATCTTCATTTATATAGCGCTTTTAACAATGTAGATTGTTTCAAAGCGGCTTTACAGCAATAAACCGATAATTTAAGGTAACAGTGATTGTTTTGGCTTTATAGCGGTTATTGAATAAAGATATTTTCCAGCTAAAGTTAGTTTTGATTGATTCAAAGGGGGTTTAATTAACATTAAAAAGTTAATGGTTAAAAAGTATAGATTCATCATTATTAAATAAAGAGAATTTGTGATCCAAATGAGTACAGCCTATTGGTTGTGAGCACATAGTGCAACCTGGGAGAAACAAGGAAGCTGATTGGCCATTGAAACCGCACATGGCACACATAACCAGGTGTGTGTGATTACCTGCAGGCAGAGAGAGCTTTGTGAGCAGTGGATGTGCTTCTCCTACCCAAGGTGGTGGGTTTGGTGGTTATACAACCAAAAGAGAAAGATTGTTAATCAGCATTTTGACGATTGAGTTTGGAGTAAAACTTGCTGAGGTTGTGCAAAGACTGCCGGGAAAAGCCACAATGTGTTCATCAACTTTGAGATGTTACTGGTAGGACAAAGATTGTGTGTATGTTGGAGGTTGTTTGTTGAAGCTAGCAGTTCTCTTACGTAGAGTTCTCTCGTACTGCGTCGAAGAACGCTACGGGAAAGTATTTCTTTGTCGAGATTGAAGCCTAAAAATTAATCCTTAATTTTGTAAACATGTAAAACGCTTTTCTATAGCATACAACCCTAGGCGGAGCAATACAGCTCACCCATTGGCTGCTCCGCTAGAAAAGCACAGCCTATGCGAGGCCAGAGACGCTGACCAATGAGGACGCTTCGCGCCCATTTTGCGTCATCTCCCGCCGAAACAGGCGTGGCCTAGGCCTATAAATACGAGCATAGCTGTCTAACACACTGATTTTCTTTACTTCACGAAGCTACACGCATCGTAGGACCGGATTCGAGCCACCACAGCCGTCTGATACAGCACCTCAGCAGGACGAGCCCTTACCTGAAGCCGCTGGTCATCGCCGCCTTCAGCCGCCGTTCCCTGCTGCGCTTCTCCGGCGTGGAATATCCTTTACATTATGTGTGTGTGTTTTGTGTGTGTGTTCGCCGTCGCGTCACACAGTTTTTCCACACTAAAAGAGCCGAGCGTCTTTTTCAAGATGCCTCGCACCTCCTGTGGCTCGTGTAGAGCCCCGCTCAGCGACGGGGACCACGTGCTTGTGTTTCCTGCCTGTGAGTATCACGCAGCTTCAGCTCTCGTCGATGGCGGCTGCCATCACTGTGATTTGATGCCTACGGTGACTCTGCGGACTCGCCTGGCGTTCATTTACTGAAGCTGCATCTTTTCCGCCCGCTGTAGTGCCGCGCCGTGAAAAGCGCCGTGCTTAGCGGAGCCCGGGACCTCCCTCCACCACGAGGTGCTCGCCGCTGCTGCCGCCAGCTTCTCCGCCCGCTTCGCTGGACTCTCTGATCGACGGACAAGGGCCGCTGTGTGCCGCCGCGTCCGTCATGAACGAGGAAGGTGAAGCCGCGTCTGTGGAGGACGACTGCTTTTCTCTCCCGCTTCGGATGGGCGAGCTCCGAGGATCTCCCCTCCCCCGCCGCTCATGAGCGTCGACGGAGAAAGACCAGCATCGATGCGCTTACCGGCTGGATGGCTGTTTTTCTGCAGAGGAACGTACGTTACCGTCCTCACGACTCGCGCCCTTTTCTTCCTGAATTCACGAAGAAATCGCGGAGTCCCGGAAAGCCCCGTCTTCAGCCAGGATGCGCACATCTGCTTCGAGGGAAGCTACAGTGTTAAAATCCCGCCGCGGCCGGATTTCACTAAAATGTCTCGCTCGCACAGTCCCAACATACGCGACCGTGCCAGTGTATTTTGCAGTCACCAAATCGGCATCAATGCTCGTTTGCCTGCACACAAACGCCGTTTTCACGACGCCCCAGGTAAATCTGAAAATGTATTTTCTGGTGTCCCGGCCACGGCCGATGGTGTGATGTGTGTATCCGTAATGCCCACGACCCAGTGCCCATTTGTACACACAAGCACAGCCCTACACAATACAGGGCTTGCACACATAAAATCGACTCGTGTCGATTGTGCAATACATGTAAGTTAGTGAACGTGCCCGCTTTTCAGTGCCCACAATCACTACACACTGCATGTCCCGTGGTTTCTGTAAAAACGAAACGAATGCACGGTCAGTCGGTTCTGATAGACAGTACTCTCTGTGCTACACGGTGTCCCGGCCACAGCCGATGATGTAATGTGTGTAACTGTATGCCCACGACCCAGTGCCCATTCATACACACAAGCACAGCCCCACACAATACAGGGCTTGCACACATAAAATCGACTCAATGTCGATTGTGCATTATATGTAGTGAGCGTGCCCGCTTTCAAGTGCCCCACAATCACTACAAGCTACATGTCACATGGTTTCTATGCGAAACCGATGCATGGTCAGTCAGTTCTAATAGACAGTACTCCCCAGTGCTATAAATGTACCCGCGTTCACGCACCCACATTTATTCTCAAACATGCCGAGCCGTACGGAGCTCGCACCGCGTGCTCTCTCTCTCAGCTGAGAGAGCTGAGCGCGCGCGCGGGCTGCCCGCTCGATTAAGCGCGCCCCCCGCATCACGCTGCAATGGCGCCCATATTATAGCACACGACTGCTCTCGTGTCGCCGCCATTTCGCGACCAGAGCCCGGTTTTTCAACCCGTGCAAGCAGCAGCCCCGTTCACACGGGGTTTGCACACATAAAATCGACTCAGATCGATTGTGCTTTACATGTAGTAAGCGTGCCCACTGCCAAGTGCCCACAACCACTACACACTGCACGTTCCGCGGTTTCTGTAAAAACGAAACTAACGAACGGTCAGTCAGTACACAAACACAGTGTCCCCGGTGTTATAAATGTGCCCGCCACCAAGCGCCCACGTTTATTCACAAACATAACGAGCCCTACGGGATGCATACTGTGTTAAACATGCCCCCCGCCTCAGACGCCACGGCGTCCATGTTACAGCACACGGTTGCTCTCGTGTCGCCGCCATTTCGCGACCAGGGCCCACATTACATTCAACCCCTAGTCACGCGTGCAGATGCATGGGAAAGACTTCCCGGGGTCTCAGAATGGGTGCTAGAGACTATAAAAAGAGGCTATTCGCTGCAGTTGCATCGACGCCTACCCCGTTTCACGGAGAAAGTCGAAACCACGGTAAAAACAGAAGTAGCACATCTACTTCGAGCCGAAATAGCGAAACTATTGAGCAAAGGGGCCATAGAGCCTTTATCTCAAGCTCAGAGCGAAGGGGGTCTGTACAGCAGATATTTCCTGGTACCGAAAAAAGACGGGGGTCTCAGACCCATTTTAGATCTGAGGCGTCTGAACAAAGCGCTGACAAAGCGAAAGTTCAGAATGCTCACGACCAGAAAAATGAGACTCCGAGGCGTTCGAATTCTGAACTATTTGGACGATTGGCTGATTCTGGCTCAATCACCTTCAGAACTCGCTCACCACAAGATACTAATACTCGATCACCTCGAGTGCTTAGGTCTGAGAGTCAATTGGGAGAAAAGTTCACTGTTTCCCAGTCAAAGGATCTCCTTTTTAGGACTGGATCTGAACTCGCTATCTATGACAGCGCAGCTGTCATCACAGCGCAGGCAAAATACCCTGCAAATGGCGAAATCCTTCCGCAGCGGCCATATAGTGCCGCTCAAGAGATTTCAGAAAATGCTGGGCCTCATGGCCTCAGCCTCATCGGTACTGCAGTTGGGCCTGCTGCGCATGCGCCCACTGCAGTTCTGGTTGAAAGCGCGCGTTCCGCGCCGAGCATGGTTGCGCGGTCACTATCGCCTCAAGGTCACTCAGGAATGCATTGCAGCCCTGACACCATGGAGAGCGTCAGACTGGTACCGGTCAGGTGTAAGCCTGGGGACTTCCTCGAGCCTGAAGGTGGTGTCCACGGACGCGTCCACCTCAAGCTGGGGAGCACTGCTCGACGGCAGACCGTTCTTTGGCCAGTGGGCAGAACGAGCCAAACTACCGCACATAAACTGCCTGGAAATGATGGCGGTGGACTTTGCGCTGAGGCGTTTTTGTCCCCGGATAAAAGGACACCACGTCCTGGTCCGTTCGGACAACATGTCGGTAGTAGCCTACATAAACCGCCAGGGTGGCGTGAGATCCCGAAACCTATTCAGGTTAGCGGAACGCATACTGGCATGGGCCCAGCACAACCTGCGCTCGCTGAGAGCAACGCATGTGCCAGGCCACTTGAATGTAGGCCCAGACAGACTCTCACGGAACAACGTTCCTACAGGAGAGTGGCCCCTACACACGCAGACAGTGCGTCTGCTGTGGGAAACGTTCGGCAGAGCGGAAATAGACCTGCGCACTGTCCAGAATTCTTTTCGAAGAGCACGAACGCGTGCTGGCCCCGCCGTCCGCTCTATGCTTTTCCTCCTGTCTCACTCCTGCCTCAAGTGCTGGAGCGGATCAAGGAAAGCGGATGCTCGGTGCTACTAGTCGCTCCGTACTGGACGAATCCACCCTGGTTCCCAGTTTTGATGTGACTGAAGAGTACTGCCCCGTGGCCGGTTCCAGTGAGGAGAGACCTCCTCTCGCAGGCCAAGGGCTCGATTTTGCATCCTCGCCCGGAGCTCTGGTCCCTACACGTATGGGCCATAAACGGGTACCCGCTAAACTCCCAAAGGGAGTGTTAGACACGATCGAACAGGCTAGGGCTCCGTCTACTAGACGGCTCTACGCTTCCAAATGGTCGGTGTTCTCTGGCTGGTGTTCAGACCAAGGTCTGTCACCGCTTCAGTGCGGGGAAACGGAGATTCTCTCCTTCCTCCAAGAACTGTTGGATAAGGGAAGAACCCCATCCACGCTCAAAGTCTATGTGGCTGCCATATCAACGTTCGTTAATCCAACGCTTGGCCATGCACTGGGCAGAAACGACCTGGTGGTCCGTTTCCTTAGAGGAGCCAGGAGGTTAAACCCTCCAAGGCCTCCTTCAGTCCCCGTTTGGGACCTTTCTACAGTGTTGAACGCTATGAAAGGGGCCCCTTTCGAGCCTATTCACTCAGTTGACATGAAACACCTGTCTCTCAAGACCGTGTTTCTTTTGGCTCTCGCTTCAGTGAAGCGTGTGGGGGATTTGCAAGCGCTCTCAGTTAGAGCTTCTTGTATGGAGTTCGGGCCAAACGACTCTGTAGTCGTGTTGAAACCGAAGCATGGGTACGTACCTAAGTCCCTCAACACGCCGTTCAGGGCTCAGGTCATCTCCCTGTCGGCCCTGCCGGCCTCGGAGGACGGAAATAGCTCCCTTTGCCCGGTCAGGGCATTAAGAGCTTATGTGTCCCGCTCCGCTGTTTTTCGACAGACGGAGCAGCTCTTTGTTTCGTTCAGTGGACGCTCTAAAGGGCGAGCCGCGACGAAACAGAGTCTATCTCGATGGGTAGTGGACGCCATTGCGCTAGCCTACGCATCTAGAGGTTTGGAATGCCCCCTGGGCATCAGAGCACATTCTACGAGAGGCATGGCCTCTTCGTGGGCTTGGTATAGCGGAATCTCGTTACAAGATATCTGTATGGCGGCAGGCTGGGCCTCCCCGTCTACATTTATACGGTTCTATAACCTAGAGGTTCCTGCGCTGCAGGCTAAACTGCTCTCGGTCTAGAAGACTATGTTTTTAGTGTTCCTGCCCTGCGTTGCGGCCCAGGTCACTTCAATGTTTAAGCATAACTCACTGACATGGTGTCCCATGAGCATGCTATTACCCCTCATATATATATATATATATATAATATTCATATATATGTTATTATGCCCTTAGAGGCACTACTATAAAGGGATGATGCTATTTTTAGCCGCTCTCCCTATACTTCTTGGGGTAGGCACTTGTATGCCAGGGCGCGCGCGCCCTTAGGTGTCTGTGTCGGTCCAAGAGCACGCACGGCGTTTTACATGGGGTTCCCGTAGCGTTCTTCGACGCAGTACGAGAGAACTCTACGTAAGAGAACGTACTCGGTTACTAACGTAACCTCGGTTCTCTCTAGGAGAGGGAACGAGTACTGCGTCTCATGCCGTGCGTGCCCACGCTGCGTCGCTTTCGTGACGAAAATCGGTGTGTTAGACAGCTATGCTCGTATTTATAGGCCTAGGCCACGCCTGTTTCGGCGGGAGATGACGCAAAATGGGCGCGAAGCGTCCTCATTGGTCAGCGTCTCTGGCCTCGCATAGGCTGTGCTTTTCTAGCGGAGCAGCCAATGGGTGAGCTGTATTGCTCCGCCTAGGGTTGTATGCTATAGAAAAGCGTTTTACATGTTTACAAAATTAAGGATTAATTTTTAGGCTTCAATCTCGACAAAGAAATACTTTCCCGTAGCGTTCTTCGACGCAGTACTCGTTCCCTCTCCTAGAGAGAACCGAGGTTACGTTAGTAACCGAGTACGTTTTAGCATCTAACTTTTTAACTGCATTAAGTGCTTTTCATTTTACATTGCTGTTAACTGTGAATATTTTAACAATGTTGTTTGTATTTTGTAGTGACTAGTATATTTGTTTTCTGTATAGGTTATTAAGCTAACCATCTGAAATAATCATTGAAAACGAGTACAAGAACATCAAGTCATTGCTGAAAGATTTTCAATAAATTGCTTCGATGATGAAGAATTAGATGCTTTGAGTTATTCCATGCACCCTCAAAAGTTGACTGAAGCCTTTTTCAAGTTTGGACAGACATTGAGGCAAATAAACTTGTGATAACTTGACAAGTATTATACGTTTTCTTTTGTAAAATGTCTTTACAAAACAAGAATAATACTCTCTACTATTTATAATTCACTGCAGTTTATATTACATGAACATCATGTTTACATTACAGTACAAAATTATTCTGAATTTTTCCCCTTTGAATGGATGATGATGAAATAACGCGTGTGTTCAGTTTCATAATTGCTTTGATAGTATTTGATTTTTTTAGATTCAGAATATATATATATATATATATTTTTATATTACTGTTATTGTTTTGAACTTAAGTTTAACAGTTTTGAGAACCGTTTGTAAGCATGTGCAAATTGGCCTGTAGGAACACCGTAACGAATAAAAAAAGTTGGCGGTTGTGTAGAAGTGCGAAAAGAATTCATGTAATTTGAAAGATAATAATAATAATAATAATAATAAGTTTATTTTATATAGCGCCTTTCTCAAACCCAAGGTCGCTTTACATAGTTGGAAGGCAAGGAAAACACAACAACAAACAACCAAAACAATAATACAAAGACAGGTTATCTGGATGAAGCTATGAGTTTGGTGTGGAGAAATGTTCAGTAAACAAAAAGGTCTTAAGATGTGCTTTAAAGACGGGAAGAGAAGGACAGTCACGAAGAGGTTGTGGGAGGCGGTTCCAGAGTTTGGGGCCCAAGGCACTGAAGGACCTGCCACCCAGGGAGGAAAGTCTGAAGCGGGGGATGGTCAAGAGATTTTGGTCAGAGGATCTGAGTGAGCGGTAAGGAGTGTAAGGGGTCAGGAGGTCGCGGATGTAGGGGGGAGCAAGGTTGTGGAGGGCTTTGAAGGTGAGTAGTAGGACTTTGTATTTGATCCGGGATGAAACTGGTAGCCAGTGGAGTTGGTGGAGAATGGGGGTGATGTGTGCTGATCGTCTGGTGTGGGTGAGGAGCCTGGCAGCCGAGTTTTGAATATATTGTAGCCTTTGAAGTGATTTAGCAGGGAGACCAAGGAAAAGTGAGTTGCAGTAGTCTAGACGGGACATAATGAACGAGTTAATCAAAGTCTGATGTCGTCATTGAATGCATTTTGTGCTAAAGCAATGATAAATGATCCACAGTTTAGCCCACATAGATTTCTGTTGTGTTCACTGTGAGAAGAGTTTTGCAAAAGTGACATAAGTATTGAGAAATGTGTCCTATCGATTGTAAAAAAAAAAAAACTGCAATAGCCCTATCTAAAAAACGTCTTTTTTCTTAAATGTTTCTGAAATGATTTATCTATTTCAAAAATATTTGCACAAAGATTACAACATTTGTCATCATTAATATAAGGGATAATGTAGAGTGAGGTGGTTGTTATAGCGAATACAACCCCGACGGGCTGATCGGGACCCCGACGCGAAGCGGAGTGTATTCGCTATAACCGCCTCGCTCTACATTATCCCGCTTATTACATGGCTACCTACCAAATAAATCAATAATGTGACACAAAATATTGATTTAAAAACGATTGTATTGCTTCCGCTAAAGAACATCGTGTTCATGGCAACACTGTTTTTCATGGCAACGGTGTGTTATACTTAGCAGCAGTTGTTATCAAGAAATAACAGACCGCATTCTACATTAGAATTCAACCAAGCCATGTAATAAATCAATATAATATCAAGTTTGTAATAAACACCTGTTTTACACAGATTTTACAGTTAAAGCAACATTATGGAACAATAAAACAATGCAGTTCATGGCCCCTTTAAAATTAACTTCCTGTTTCAGCGTGCAATACCATATTTGACCGCTAGTGGTCCTAATTACTCCAAGGACAACAGTCGGCCTCTAAATAAACAATCTTCCCAAAACATCCAGATAACATGTTCTTTCTCTCAGTGAGAGGGCACTTTAATATAACACAGCATTTCTAAGTTAAATTCTTTACTTTACTTACTTAACTATAGGTCACAAGGGTCATTGGAACCAATAGTTTGTCACGGTGAGCTATGAACAGGTATATGGTTTAACACATTGAAGACCTTTCTCCAACAAAACGAGTCCATATTTAATTTCTGGAAGCCGGCTAAATAAACAAGTTGTATTCCTGGCCAGACCATCAGTCACGTCTCAGATATATACAGACATTAGAGAATACATGAAAAGAACATTTCAGTTTATCACACTGGTAACTTCTATAACAAAGTAAAAATCGTATAAGCCTAGAGAGGTCATTCAACTCATGTGATATTTAGAATTAAAAATATTTATTAACCCCTTATATTGGCATCGCCATTACATATTTAAACAGTAATATCCTATACTAAACCTAAACTAACCGTGACAAACTATATATCATTTGAAAGCTTACAACAAATACTCTGATTCATTCTGAACTTCTGACCTGTAATGCTCCTGAATCATAATCACACACTGTTCACTCATTGGCCAGAGGAGAACTGGCCCCCGACTGAGCCTGGGTTCTCCCAAGGTTTTTTTCTTCATTCTGTCCCTGATGGAGTTTTGGTTCCTTGCCGCTGTTGCCTTACCTTCTGTTGGCTTGCTTAGTTGGGGACATTTAATTTTTTTTTTTTTTTTTTTTTCATGTTATCACTGTGAAGCTGCTTTGATACAATCTGTATTGTAAAAAGCGCTATATAAATAAAGGTGACTTGACTTGACAATCTCTAGTTTACATATCTGGTGACTTTCAAAATAAATTACAGAGGAGCCGTAATTTATCAATTTGCAACAAGAATAGTTGCATACTCCTGTTCAGACCTTTATTTTGAAATAGTGATGAACATGAAAAATCATGAAAGAATGGTAGAAACCTCAGTTTGTTTTCATGCCAAGAGTTCAAAAGATATATAGCATCCATTCAATTGTTTTAGAAAAAAAGGTCTGAAAATGTTTTGAATATAAAGAAAAAAAATAATAGATTCACCATTTGTGATGTGGCAGCGAGCTATAATGCACACACGTGTTTCTTAGAGGTTAGAGGCAAACTTTTGCCAAACCATCCTATACTTCTGAAATAATGGTTCAGACTCAAACCACATATGGAAATGGAGGCGCCCTTATATGGGCAGTAATGTCCACTAGTGGAGAAGTGTGGTACTGCGCCCAAACTAAATCTCACTGAAAGCTTATTTTTTGAGATATCAACCTAAAATTTGAAACACAACTTGTTCAGATTTTTTGGCTTTGATTTTTTTTGCGTTTTTAGAGTCCTCCGGGTTTTGAAAATATATATTTTATATAAAATATGAATAATACAAATTTTAACATTGTACATTTTCATTAACTCAAACTTCTATAACTTTTTTTTTCTGTTTACCTTCCTTAATTTATTTCACTTCTACACAAATATGCTAAATGTCTTCTTAAAAACAAGACCAGTCTTACATTTATATTTCAAAGCATTCTTGAATTACAACCATTTAAGTTCGGAATGTGCATTTTCATGTTTATTTAAAAAAGGGGGTGCCGCTTAAGGGGTTATTACCTTGATTATAATCACATTGAACATTGAAGCATCAGTGGATTCCAGAATCCACCGCCTTCAACTTCCAACAACCAATAATCTTATAGATTAATCGTATGCCCGTGTAAAATGTAATCATTAAATCAAATTAAAAATGAACTAAACCCAAATTTTTCACCGTTTTTTTTTTCATTCAACAGCTGTTCATATGTGCTATTTTGCATTGTTTTAATAATAAATGCTTAATTTCTGTGTTTTCTGTTTAGTCCTGATGCTGTTATTCGGGCACTCTGGACACACTCAAGGTAAATAATGCCATCATTCCTTCATATTATCAAATCTCTGTTTAACAGGAAATAAATATGAATATGTGTAAGACCAATAACTTCATTTTTAAAGGCTAATTCAATGAATAGATAGACGCCAACCAATTAACCAGATTACAGCATGTTTACATGATTGCAGCAAAAAAAAAAAAAATTCTCAGTTTACATGCAAACGAAGTTTTCCAAAATCTCCTCTCTGGCCGGAGTTTTTAGAAAGAATCAAAACACAGAAAGAACCAAACACAGGAAGTGAACACAGTAAACACTTAAAAGTCAGTCATACAAGTCCATACAAAACACAAGATACAGCACCGGGATCGTGACAGTCTGTCACATAACCTGTTAATACTCCCCTGAGTTTGGTTGAGATTAACATTATTCTCTATAAGTTTAAAGTTGAGTGAACTTAAATTTGGTAGTTTACTTGTTACCTTTGTTTGCTTGAATAAGTTAGGGCAATATTTAATACAATACACTATAAAATTATTTATTGGCTTCAACTTTTAGTAAGTGTTTCCGTTGGTTGGCGGATAATATACAAATAAAAGTCAAATTTGGTTTTAAATGCAAGTTATATTCATCAGTATTAATTGAAGTGTTAAAAAAAATATTATTATACTGTAAACTGTGTAGGCTATCTGATGATTTGCCATTCTTATGTTTTTCTTCTCACATGCACACTGTTACTTTTGACTGTTTGCCCTTATTCTCAATTTTAATAAATTTGTACCTTTTGATATTTATTCTGTGAGTGTAAAGTGATATTATAATAATTTTAATTCAATTTTAATCCAGCGATGTAGTAATTTTACTCCAAAATTTCGGTTAAAAAACATTTATCCCAATCTGATGGGTCAAAACAACCCAGCGATGGGTTTGTCCCTTTTTAACACAACGCTGGTTTGCCAAAATAACCCAAATTGGGTTGTTTTCAACCCAGCATTTTTAGTGTACAGTATATTATGTAACTTTATATGCTACATTGTCACATGACCTCAATACATTGCATGTTTAATTCAGTAATATTTTTACACTCTTAAATTATGTAAGAGTTTTAAATGTTGTAAAAGCTGCAATTCTGTGACATGCAAATGGAAAATAGCATGCATGTATTATAGACTCAGTTTACACGTATGGCACACACTACCCAGTCTTTATCATAGAGACGATTCCTCCTGATCTCAGTAATATGTAAATCCCACCGGAGTGAAACTCTATCACTTCTAGTGTGAAGCGGCAGCGGGACGTCACGAATAATCCTGTGTTCAGAAGATACATGAAGGATACATGCGTTCCCGTCTCAAACTATATCAAAGATGTGGGAACGGAAGGCTTTCACTTTCATTGTTTCCTCAATTTACTTTTAAGACAAAACTTCATTTACATGTAGAGCTGAAGACGAATGTAATACAGTAAATAATGTTTGAGCAGAGATTATTCTGGGTTTATTCTGACTCTGATGAACACAGGGGCTTTAGTGCACTTCTGCTGTCACCGCTGCAATACAACTTCATCATTGAGATCTTCAACATCCTCAAAACATTTACAAGATGTGATTATTTTACTTTGCACTGAAAGAGCAGTTTGAGTCAGATTGTGTTTCTGTGTTTCTTCTCAGATTTACCCACATCTACAGTGACTGTGACACCAGCCAGTCCTGTATTCACTGGAGAAACAGTCAATCTGAAGTGTGTGATAAACTCTGATCACAGTAACTGGAGATATGAGTGGTATAAAGACAGTGTAAAGTTACAGACGTCTGAGCGTTACACTGTAAACACACACACTCTCAGTATTGTTAAAGTTACTGAGTATGATCGGGGTCAGTACTGGTGTAAAGGACAGAGAGATGGAAGACCAAACTCATCAACATCAGGATCTGTTTATCTCACAGTGAAGGGTGAGTTCAACATCATGGTCCTCATAAAAATATGGATTGGATTATTTATTCAAGAATAAGCAATTCCAGCTGTCACATGACCTCATCACATTGAAATTTTATTTTTAAACTTTTAAATTATGTAAATAGTGTATAATCCATATTTGTGTGATATGTGAATACAAAAAAAAACATACAAGTAAACTGGATATCAATGTTTTTACTTCTTTTTACAAAAATTACAAACACTTTTGATGAAGTCAACACAAACTACAAGCAAACTATATATTTTCCGTTTGTCTCATAAGGAGGTTTTGAGTTGATAACAGTGATCATGATACTGTGATGCTGTTTTAATCAATATTTACTGATGTGTGTATTAATACAGTAAAACCTGTAGTGACGGTGAAGCCAGATCAGTGTGTGTTCAGTGGAGAGAGAGTCACTCTCACATGTGACATACAGGGAGGAGGAGACATTCAGTGGAGATACAGATGGACTAGAGATGGACACACTTTATACAACACTGGCTATCCATACGGATATACAACAACAGCAGAGCTCAGTTTCACAGCTGATGTGTCTGACAGTGGTAAATACAGATGTAGAGGAGAGAGATCAGACGTCAGTGATGCTGTTACACTGACTGTATCAGGTGAGTCTTCATATCTGTTTAATGATCATTTAAATTAATATTTCAACACTTATAATGTAATGTATAATATCTTCTGTATCAGCTGCATCTGTTCTTATAAGCAATTCACTTTAGTCACAATTGTCTTCAGATATTGTGTGTGTGTGTTGCACATTTTTATCAGGATATTTTTATAACATCATGTAAATTGTGACTTTCCAGTGTTATAGACGTCTCCATCTTTGAGATTTAGGGGGGGGTTGAAACATTGTTAAAATAAAAATAAAAAGAAATCATGAGAACATGAACTTCATGCAGGAATTAAATAAAATAAATAAATAAAATTGCAGGAATTTATTAAAAAAGTAAAAAAAAAAAATCTTATTAACTGAAGTAGCCTAACGCAATATTTTTACTCGATAGCTTATCTTTCCCCACACATATGAACTGTGATCATGCAATAACGTTAACTTTACATCGCGATGCTGAGCTACAGTGAAATGATAGAAAAGACATTATCTAATTCGCCTCATTCGCGCAAACTGGAGTACAATGAGGCTCGCGTCTACCGGACATTGAAATCACTCGCGCCAGACGCTCAAGAGTGAGTGAGTGAGTAATCATTTTAAAATAAAATTGACTTTAATCAAACCACAGATCCGTGATAA
Source organism: Phoxinus dragarum (assembly GCA_033366665.1). Lineage (NCBI taxonomy): Eukaryota > Metazoa > Chordata > Actinopteri > Cypriniformes > Leuciscidae > Phoxinus > Phoxinus dragarum. Next base: position 146,621 of record JARPMJ010000330.1, on the reverse strand, counting down.
GTTTTGTGATCCGTCTCACCACTATGTAGTAGCACTATGATCACTTTGAGGGGGGGATAAATTGATCCCCAGCGGGGATAAAAATACTTAAGCAGAGGCAGGGATACATTGACCAGAAAGGGGGAAATCCCACGCATTTTACGTTCTATTTTTGACTTTTTTTGGCGACGATGTTTTCTTCTCCTGTGGCGCGGCATATGTATGGTCCATAATAACAATGCAATCCAGACTTTTAAACTTGCCAGTGCAGTTTCAAGGAGTAACCCCAGAGTGCAGTCTGGACGATGGGGCGGGGCTACACGTGTCGCTCCGCCCACCAACAATTTCATTGGTTTATAATACAGCAATCTTATTGGAGTAGACACTTGAGGCATGAGCATGCGCATTCCTTTATGTACGAGTTTATGAATGATCTTCTACGCAGTTTGGCCGTAGGCTACTACGCATGGCAATTTAAGTAACGATCAATTAAATAATGCTTTCATTAACTTAATACGAGTTAAACAGTTAATACGACATAAGTTAAATGAAGTTACTGTACAACAAACAATCCCTTCAAGGCAGACCGCCGTGTAGCCTATACGTGCTGCTAAATCTGGGGAACGAATTCTTCATTCGTGGCCACGATACCTAGGTCTATATCAAGTGAAGTGAAGTCAAAAAAAAATTGTATAGCGCTCAATTCACATCGTTTTATAGCAGCTTTACAAAAAGTAATATAGGCCTAGTATTAATATTGAGCAGTTTCAGAGCTGGGCGATATAAAGAATATGTTGCTGATATAAATCATACGATGTTTTAGATTTAACTAAATTATATTTATTAATTTACCCAGCAGATAAGTCATTGGCACTTTAAGTGAGCAATGATCATGACTGCATTAAATTACTAGCATTGTAAGGAGAGATCGCCTATTAGGCTGATAGTAGGCCTAGACAATATTTTCCGAATGTCATGTAGGGCTCCGTAATTTTACATAATTAGTTCATGCTTCTTCATTTTTCCATTAGGATTGGTGAATAAAAACAAACTCGGGATTTTACACTACATAATGTTAATTCACTGTATTTGAGTAAGACACAGTTGCGAAAGTGACAAATAAGACAATAATAGGCTACCAAATAATACAAACCCTGGCCATTGTTTTTTTTTTTTTTGCGTACAAAGGGAATTTAAAAACCTGCAGTGCTGAAAAGTGAATTTTTTTTTACTAAAACAGATACTATTATGTTGATCTATAGGAAATATTATTATTTATGTGCTTAATTTAAGTAAGTAGGTATAAATAAGTAGGCTAACTATTATTTATAACTTAAATAGGCTACTGTTAGGCTGACCTATGCACAGATTTACAGCGGTGATTTTTTTTTTTTTACAGTTAGGCTACAGCTATAGCCAGTGTTAATATTTGAAACGATTTTTAACAGGTAAACAACAAGGAAATATGAGTTTGCAATTAAACATTTTATTTGCACTTTGTGCCAAAAAATGCAAGCATTGGAGAACAAATCTCGTTAAAAAAAATCAACAAAAAAACGGTCGTGCTTTAAATTTTAAAAATGTAAATTTAAAATGTAAAATCAGCTGCTTGCGTTCGGGTTTGTCCGATGTCTTTCCTTCCTTTAATACAGCGATTTATCATAATTTGCGTAAAATCCAGAGTTTGAGCTGATCCACCGACCCTGATGGTAATATGAAAACAGCTCTATTACACGAGGTGCTGTCACCAAGCGTTCGTTTTTAAACAATAACTTTGTCTATTCTGTGTCTTAACAATAAAACATCAGCCAATAGATCTTAACTAAAATTACCATGGTAAACCGATAATGTACGATTAGAGTAAGCATTTACTATTTCTTTAATATGGACAAATCATTCACAAAAATAGTACAGAAAGAATGCGCATGCTCAGGCTTGAATCAGGCCAATAAGATTGCTGTATAATAAGCCAATTAAATTGGGGGTGGGCGGAGCGACACGTGTAACCCCGCCCCAAAGTGTCGCCCCGCCCCATCGTCCAGACTGCACTCTGGGGTACTACGTTTCAAGCGCCTCTCACTGCTCTGCACCTGCGTTTCTGCTGGTTTCGGCTGGCTCTGAACGAAAACGCGTTGTGGAAACGCGTTGGCTTTGGACTTTTTGTCCCTCTCTGCTATTATAGTTTTGCAAGATGGCGGAACTACATGGAAGCCTCCCTGGACCTACCCGTCCCATGTATATAAAGATAATAAATTCTTCATTTATAAGGATAAGTCAGATAATTGGCCGATGTATTTTTACACCATTGAGGACATATTTATGAATAAAAATATTGATTTTAGATAATAAAATACCTAAAAACATACTTATTGTCACTTTAAGTAATGTTCAAGTATATTTTAAGTATATGTAGTTAATGTAGTAAGTACTAATGTCAATGTGCTAGTATTAAACTAGTAAGTGACCTATTTCAATGCTTGGGAGTAAATTGGCTGACTTTTAGTACCGGTATATAAAAAGTATATGTTTAAGTGTACTATAAGTGTAACAGTTGTGCACACAACTACGTTTCTTATTTGTACTGCATCTGTACTACAAATTAACTTATAAGTATACTAGTCTTTTTTTTTATTTTTTATGAAAGTATACACTTTGAAGTAGGTTTTTTTTGTGATTAATTGGCAATCACCATCGCACACCAGCAGGTGGGGGGAAAAGACCAAATGGTGTGTGATAAGTAAGGGATAATGTAGAGCGAGGCGGTTGTTATAGTGATTAGGACCCCGACGCGAAGCGGAGCCTGAAGGGGTTGTATTCGCTATAACCGCCTCGCTCTACATTATCCCGCTTATTACATGGCTGCCTACCAAATAAATCAATAATTTGACACATATAAAAAAGGAGTCTATTGATTTAAAAACGATTGTATTGCTTCCGCTAAAGAACACCGTGTCCATGGCAACGTTGTGTTATCCTTAGCAGCGGTTGTTATCAAGAAATAACAGATCGCATTCTACATTAGAATTCAACCAAGCCATGTAATAACATAACATCATACTTAAAGTGCAAAAATAATACATATACAAGTATACTACTATGTTCCTATTTAGGTATTAATTTTTTTTATACTTTAAATATACCTTTAACTGCACTTTAACTAATTTCAAAAACATTTTATTATCTTCATGCATTCTTTTTTATCAACACTTGAATGTGGTTGTTTTTAATAAGTCAACAATTTAAACAAAAAACTGAGAAAATTACATTTTTGTCAAAGACTTTAAATGGGATGGGATTCAGAACGATGATCAAAATAGTAGATTGAGTCGATCAACATCCCCAAAGCTTCACAGTCCTATAGCTCGTCCTGGGTTGACATTTCATTCAACAAGGCAGTTTTGATTTACACACGGTTTAATGTTGATGATCACGTTATTTTACATGTGCATGAGCAATCTTCTATCACTTGTTTCAGCTTCTTCTCCTGTGTTTTGATCAGGAGATGCTGTACTCTTTCAGAAGATGTGTAATAGCGCCCCCTACCGTAAAACAGTGAAAACACAGATAGCCTAAAATGTCAGTTAATGGCGGGGAAAAGTAAAGTAGATTTGAAGTAAATTCCTAAGTACACTACCAGTGGACTAGCCTACACAAAAATCCAGATACTCAGAATTAGGAACATATCTGTTTTTTTCTTTATAAATCAATATTTTCAACAATGTAAGTTTATAAGACAGTATGTAAAACAATGTGAAAAAAAGTATTTAATAGGCTACTCCATCACAATATTAAACACAAATACAAGCCAAGTAGGCTATACTTAGAAAACACTTTTAAGTATATATATTAAATATTAAACACAACAAATACTATAAATATGAGATAAAATCATCTATAAACTATATAGTGTAATAAATGTTAGTCTGCCCCGACTCCGCTTCCACTTCAAGATATGTATTAGAATATGTTTCTCCACTAAAAGAGTTTAATTATCATAGAGACGATTCCTCCTGATCTCAGTAATATGTAAATCCCACCGGAGTGAAACTCTATCACTTCTAGTGTGAAGCGGCAGCGGGACGTCACGAATAATCCTGTGTTCAGAAGATACATGAAGGATACATGCGTTCCCGTCTCAAACTATATCAAAGATGTGGGAACGGAAGGCTTTCACTTTCATTGTTATCCTCAATTTACTTTTAAGACAAAACTTCATTTACATGTAGAGCTGAAGACGAATGTAATACAGTAAATAATGTTTGATCAGAGATTATTCTGGGTTTATTCTGACTCTGATGAACACAGGGGCTTTAGTGCACTTCTGCTGTCACCGCTGCAATACAACTTCATCATTGAGATCTTCAACATCCTCAAAACATTTACAAGATGTCATTATTTTACTTTGCACTGAAAGAGCAGTTTGAGTCAGTTTGTGTTTCTGTGTTTCTTCTCAGCTTTACCCACATCTACAGTGACTGTGACACCAGACCGTCCTGTATTCACTGGAGAAACAGTCGATCTGAAGTGTGAGATAGAGACTTACAGTAACTGGAGATATGAGTGGTATAAAGACAGTGTAAAGTTACAGACGTCTGAGCGTTACACTGTAAACACACACACTCTCAGTATTGTTAAAGTTACTGAGTCTGATCAGGGTCAGTACTGGTGTGAAGGACAGAGAGATGGAAGACCAAAGTCATCAACATCAGGATCTGCTGTTTCTCTCTCAGTGGAGGGTGAGTTCAACATCATTGTCCTCTTAAACTCTCTCTACTATGATCACTGTAATGAAGGTTGGTTCTTTAGATTTGGTCAACGCCACGGTGTGTCAGTAAGAACGGAAACCCATTTAAATTAACTTTAATGTCCACCAAGTTCACTGGTTACGTGTGTGTGTGTGTGTGTGTGTGTGTGTGTGTGTGTGTGTGTGTGTGTGTGTGTGTGTGTGTGTGTGCGCGCTTTGAACGTCAGTCATTTCCGTTTGCAGCGGTGGGCGTTTCGATCACGGACATGTTGTTGATCACAGTGGTGTCTATCACAGTTGTTTATTATCAGTCAGAGTCACTCACTGCCAGAACGCAGAAGTATTTGCTTCACAACAGGAGTCAGTCAAGTCAAGTCAAGTCATCTTTATTTATATAGCGCTTTTTACAATACAGATTGTATCAAAGCAGCTTCACAGTGATAACAAGAAAATAATACAAAAAATTATTTCATCATCGTCCACCTTTAAGGCAGATCTATAATATTGTTGAATATTAAATGTCCCCAACTAAGCAAGCCAGAAGGTAAGGCAACAGCGGCAAGGAACCAAAACTCCATCAGGTGACAGAAGGGAGAAAAAAACCTTGGGAGAACCCAGGCTCAGTCGGGGGCCAGTTCTCCTCTGGCCAATGAGTGAACAGTGTGTGAAGTTCAGAATGAATCAGAGTATTTGTCCAGTTCCGGTTGGTTGAAGTCGGAGTGGAGAGGAGGAGAGACTGGTTGACACTTCAGGTCAGCGGCGTCGTCGTGTCCTGGCGCTGGTCCTTCATCAGATCTGGATACGGCCTGGTTCCGGTGGACAGCAGTAAACCTCGGGATAGACAGAGAGACTAATATTAGCGTAGACGCCATCCTTCTTATGATGTACCAAGTACATCAGGATTACGGGAAGTGTTCCCGGTCCCGGCTGTTCTAAACTATGCAGCCTAATTATAGAAGTCTATAATGTGTTATGTGTATGCTAGGCCGAAGAGATGTGTTTTTTAGTCTAGATTTGAACTGACAGAGTGTGTCTGCTTCCAGGACAATGTTAGGAAGACTGTTCCAGAGTTTTGGTGCTAAGTAGGAAAAGGATCTACCGCCAGCAGTCGATTTTGATATTCTAGGTATTATTAACTGGCCGGAATTTTGAGATCGCAGTAGACGTGAAGGACTATAACGCATTAAGAGCTCGCTCAAGTACTGCGGAGCTAAACCATTTAGTGCTTTGTAAGTGATCAGCAATATTTTAAAATTTATACGATGTTTAATAGGGAGCCAATGCAGTGTTGACAGAACAGGGCTAATATGGTCATACTTCCTGGTTCTAGTAAGAACTCGAGCTGCTGCGTTTTGAACTAGCTGTAGTTTGTTTATTAAGCGTGCAGGGCAACCACCCAGTAGAGCATTACAATAGTCTAGCCTTGAGGTCATAAACGCATGAACTAATTGTTCTGCATTATTCATTGAGAGCATATGACGTAATTTTAGATATATTTTTAAGATGGAAGAAAGCGGTTTTACAGATACTAGACACATGACTTTCAAATGAAAGATTGGTATCAAAGAGCACACCCAGGTTCCTAACCGACGACGAAGACTTAACAGAGCAGCCATCAAGTGTTAGACAGTACTCTAGGTTATTACGTGTGGAAGTTTTTTGTCCAATAATTAGAATCTCTGTTTTTTCTGAATTTAGTAGTAGGAAATTACTAGTCATCCAATTTTTTATATCAGCTATGCATTCCGTTAATTTTGTGAATTGGTAGGTTTCGTTAGGTTTTGAAGAAATATACAGCTGAGTATCGTCGGCATAACAGTGAAAGCTAATTCCATGTTTCCTAATGATATCTCCTAATGGTAGCATATACAGAGTGAACAGCAGCGGTCCTAGTACTGAGCCTTGTGGTACGCCATACTGAACTTGTGATTGATAAGACATCTCTTCATTTACTGCTACAAACTGATAACGGTCAGATAAGTATGATTTAAACCATGCTAGTGCAATTCCACTAATGCCAACATAATGTTCGAGTCTATTTAAAAGATGTTGTGGTCAATGGTGTCAAATGCAGCACTAAGATCCAGTAATACTAATAGAGAGATACAACCACGATCGGATGATAAGAGCAAATCATTTGTGACTCTAACGAGAGCTGTCTCGGTACTATGGTACGGTCTAAATCCGGACTGAAAATCCTTGCAGATATCATTTCTTTCAAGAAAGGAACACAGTTGTGAGGATACTGCTTTTTCTAATATCTTTGACAGAAATGGCAGATTAGAGATCGGCCTGTAATTGATTAGTTTTGTAGGATCAAGTTGCTGTTTTTTAACAAGCGGTTTAATCATAGCTAGCTTAAAGGTTTTTGGTACGTATCCTAGAGACAAAGATGAATTAATGATATTAAGAAGAGGATCTATGACATCTGGAAGCATCTCTTTCAGCAGCTTAGTCGGTATAGGGTCTAACATGCACGTTGTCGATTTAGATGATTTGACGAGTTTGCAAAATTCTTCCTCTCCTATAGCAATGAATGAATCAAATTTTCCCTCAGGGAGACTACAATGCACTTCCTGATGCGATACTGTATTAGACGGTTGCATAGTTATAATTTTGTGCCTGATATTATCGATCTTATAAGTGAAGAAGTTCATAAAGTCATTACTGCTGTGTTGCTTGGAAACTTCTGGGCTTGAAGCTTTCTTTTTCGTTAGTTTAGCCACTGTTTCAAATAAATACCTAGGATTATGTTTATTTTCTTCTAATAGGGTTGAAAAATAAGCAGATCTAGCAGCTTTTAAAGCCTCTCTGTAAGCAATCGAGCTCTCCTTCCATGAAATCCGAAACACCTCGAGTTTTGTTTTCTTCCAGTTGCGCTCCATTTTTCTGGCTGCTCTCTTAAGGGCCTGAGTGTGCTCGTTGTGCCACGGCGTTGGACTATGTTCTTTAATCTTCTTTAAGCGCAGCGGAGCAACTGTGTCTAAAGTGCTGGAAAAGAGAGAGTTAAAAGTTTCTGTTGCAATATCAAGTTCTTCTAAGCTATCCGGGATGCTAAGATGATGAAACTGATTAGGAAGATTATTGATAAAGCAATCTTTAGTGGCAGAAGTGATCGGTCTAACATATTTATAACACGGAGTCGGCTTTGCAGCCTTGGCTAAATGTAATTTACACGAGACTAGATAGTGATCTGAGATGTCATCACTCTGCTGCAGTATTTCAACGGCATCAACATCTATTCCATGTGATAGTATTAGATCTAGAGTATGAATACGGCAATGAGTCGGTCCTGACACGTGTTGTCTAACTCCAATTGAGTTTATAATGTCTTTAAATGCCAATCCCAATGCATCTTTTTCATTATCTATGTGTATATTAAAGTCACCAACAATTAGTACTTTATCTGCAGCCAATACTAATTCTGATAGAAAGTCCGCAAATTCTTTGATAAAGTCTGTATGGTGCCCTGGTGGCCTGTATACAGTAGCCAGCAGAATTTTCAAACGTGATTTATCGTTTACACTATATAGTTTTACATTAAGCACCAACACTTCAAAAGAATTATATTTACAACTAGATTTCTTAGTGGTTTTGAAAATATTACTATAAATTACAGCAACACCTCCTCCTTTGCGTTTCAGACGAGGTTCATGTTTATAACCGTAATCTTGTGGGGTTGACTCATTTAAAGCAATGTAATCGTTTTGGTTTTAGCCAGGTTTCTGTTAAACACAGCACATCTAGGTTATAATCTGTAATCATATCATTAACTATTAGCGCTTTTGAAGTAAGAGATCGAATATTCAGCAACCCAAGCTTTATCATTTGCTCATTTGTATTATATCTGTTTTTTATTTGTTGAAGATCAATTAAATTTTAACCTTAGATGGGTTTGAACGTATTTTGGATTTCCAAGTTCGGGGAACAGACACAGTCTCTATATGATGATATCTAGGTGACAGAGGCTCTATGTGATGGGATTTATCTGACCTTGGTGACGTGAGGCCGCTAGCAGACGGTCGGTTAAGCCAGTCTGTCTGCTTCCTGACCTGAGGCCCAGATTGTCATGTTTTATCTCTAAGACTATGAGCCAAATTACTAGAGAGAAGAGCAGCACCATCCCAGGAGGGATGAATACCATCTCTTTTCAACAGGTCAGGTCTGCCCCAAAAACTTTTCCAATTGTCTATGAATTCTATATTATTTAGTTATTTTTGAATTATTTATTAATTCTATATTATTTCGTTATTTTTAGGAGTGTAAATAGGAGACTCATCGCAGTTTTGGACAGCTCACTGATGTAGCGGCACCAGATCGCACGGGCTGAGATTAGTTTTTTTATGCTCATACAGTAGGCCTATGTCATTCATTGAGTAAGTGTTCATGCTGTGGTGAGGACAGTCGGGAGCAGGATGGGAAGTTCAGGAGTGACAGAATGTGGGATTCACTCTCAAATTGTGTTGTTGACTTGTATGGGACCGATATGATATGCCAAGTAGTAACGCATTAGCAATGTAACTCATGTAGCAAATAGATATTAGCCCGACGTCCCCAGGCTATTGTGTTTTCCAGTCGGGCTGTGAATGACTGCGCAAGTTTTTGATCATGCTGATTTATCCGCAGCGCAATTTCTCATGAATCTCCTGTTTTAAGAGAAACACATGATTAATACAAATTAAAGCTCCACTTTCACATGAATGCTTTACTTTGAATGTCAGAATGTTTGAATCCATGTCCTAACACACTATCACTTTAAAGCTGCTTTGAAACAAAAATCTATTGTAAAAAGTGCTTCATAAATAAAGGTGACTTGACCATCCTATATTCTGCGATATATACAGCATAAAATAATTAGAGCACCATTTAATTGCCTCAAAAAAGTCTGGTGGTATTATTATTATATCCTCTGGCCAACGAACGAACTGTGTGAGATTCAGGCAGCATTAAATGGACTCATTTAAAGTAATGTAATTGTCTGGCTTTACAGTTTCTGTCAAACACAGCACATCAATTGCCCTGTGTTGCTTTTACAGTAGGCTATTAGATGTTTGTTTTTAAACAAGTTGAAATAATCATGACTATGCAAACGTTAAAGTCCTCTATCAAAGCACAGATGTAGGTTACAAGAAAAACATATAAAAGAAATGGTTTTAGTTTTGCTTATAGAAATTAAGCATAGATGATAATATTACAGATACATTCATTTTCCTAAGTTGATTTGTGTTAGGCCCATCTGTAAAATTATACAGCAGATTTGTTTGTTTTGTTATAAATTTGTTACGTGTCAAGTAGCCTATACAGATGCAGAAAAGTGCCTGGATATTAAAAGTGTGTTATGTCATCACTGCTCATTATCACACAATACAAGTTTGTAAATAAATACATTTATTAAATAAAAAAAAAATAAAAAAAAAATAGAAATTTCTCAACTGCTTTTTTTTATGTTCAAAATTCTAAAGTGATATTTGCAACGACACGAGGTGAATAGCCTAAATGAGAATTTTTTTTAATAATTTTTTTTGCGTGAACTATACCTTTAAAAGATAAATATTAAAGTGTACCCCCTAAAAGCACAAGTGGTCCCTGAGCGACGTACAGCATATTGCAGCCATGAAAACAAACTGGGTCAGAGATCGCAGATTCTGCCTGTCCTAAAAACCCTCCGCACCCATCTAAAAATCTCTGAATGCGAGCATATTAAAACCACGACATCAACTCAATAAATCAATAATCAACCTTCTTGCATTTCATTGTCAATTGCGCTCGTTCTTGTTGCGTGTCCTCAATCTGACCACCAGCGTGAGCATTGAGTCTGAGGAGGAGGGGAAACAATGATCTCCAATAGTTGATCTCCTATTTCAACCGCTGTCAATCTCACACACTGCACCTTAAAGTCAGTGAGCCTCAATATTTAAAGCACATCCAAAGAATTGTTCTATTAATGTTTTCTGTCAACATTATGAGAACATTCATCAAATACTAATGACAATATGTGATTTCATGAACATTGTTATGAAATTGTTTAATTCTAACACTTGCAAAACCTTCAAAAAAAAACAAAACAATAGTTGTCACTGTCAAAACTCTGACCTGCAAGTGACCAGAAAGAGACGCTCAGACAAACTATCGTTTCATTTCACAGCAGACAGAGTATTATCGGAAAATAAACTCCAGATATAAAAAAAAAATCACTCATAACACATTTGTCTTTCTTCTCAGCTTCACCCACATCTACAGTGACTGTGACACCAGACCGTCCTGTATTCACTGGAGAAACAGTCGATCTGAAGTGTGTGATAAACTCTGATCACAGTAACTGGAGATATGAGTGGCATAAAGTGTAAAGTTACAGACGTCTGATCGTTACACTGTAAACACACACACTCTCAGTATTGTTAAAGTTACTGAGTCTGATCGGGGTCAGTACTGGTGTACAGGACAGAGAGATGGAAGACCAAACTCATCAACATCAGGATCTGTTTCTCTCTCAGTGAAGGGTGATTGAACATCATTGTCCTCTTAAACTCTCTCTACTACATGAAACTGCCCAATCGGTCCAACAACAGTTTCTGATAAGCCGGTGAAGGTTTACTGCATGTTACTTTCTTTTCCGAGTGGCAAAGTAATTTGATTCCAATTAAACTTATCTGACTTTTTTATTACGACCTCGAATTTAGGTTGGAAAGCCAATTTGTTATTGGCCATTTATAGTTTAGCAACACATTTGATTTATAGTTTAGCAACACATTTGATTGTTTTATTCAATTATTTACTTGATGTTTTACCCGTTCAGATTAGGAAACTATGAATGCTCACGCCGGCCGTTTAACACGGGTCTCACGATCACAAACTCGCCAGCTTCAGTCACTAAACAGAGCTAATACCAGACGATCGCATTCACACTTACACAATCAAATATATGTTTGTGTAGCCCCCTCGGTGGTACACACTTGAATTAAAGTAACGTTTTCTTTAGACAGAGGTCATGGCCACTATACAGATATAAGCCGGCCAATATACTTCACTGATAGTGGCCTTGGTTTAGTCATGCCATGGTTTCCCACGAACACTTGACTAAAGAAACATTGCATTAAACAGAGGTAAGACTCACTTTAGGTTGGACGATCAGCAGTTTGCTTTACAACCTTTAGCCTTTACAACCGAGTACACTTGAATTAGTGGCAAATATTCACAGTTGGTGTGTCTTTGGTCCACTCTAATCCGTCTCTAATCTGATGCAGATTTGCAGGAACATTTAATCTATTTGGGAAAATAATTTCAGAATAAGTCAGAACAAATTTAAACGTAACAATTTATTGTATTGATTATCTTTGAACTGATTATGAAATTATCATGACACATTTATCTGACATAATAGCATCAAATGCTCAGAGATAAATAGTAAAAGATATAACTGACTCAATAAATACGCAGTGGGCCGATCTCAGTACAAATTGCGCCCTGAACCCCCTTCAGGATCTCCCTAAATACTCAGACCAAGACAGAAACATCTTTTCAAATGTAAACGTGGGGAATTTGCATTAATCACCGTCTCAGACTTATGGGGACAGACGTTCATTTACATGGTGGACACTCACAGCAGTTTACTAGATATCTCTAAACTCTCCACACATTATTACCTTTTTGGTTTACTTCTGTGGGAATGAGACATTTCAAGTGATATCAAACATGTATAAAACTGTATGAGAATTGTTCACATTAAACCATCTAGATGTTTGGGTGAGTTCAGGTCGGGATGGGTGAAGGGAATGATGTGTAAATTGTGAGGTGATCGACTCAGGTGTGATCGTGTCTCGAATGGGGATGGTAATATAGCAAGAGAGTTCAAATGTTAATTTCCTTTGTTTTCTCAGAGAGTATTCCTCTCCTCCAGTTCTTCCAGTTTCTCCAGTCTTACAACTATGATACAGTACATACAACCGAGAGACTGTGGTTTTGTTCAGAATGGAAAACTATCTCTCTGCTTTCTGAAATCTGCAGTATACACTGTTTAATATCTATTTAATAGTGTGTGAAACTGATAATAATATGCAACAATAAACCATTCAAACTGTCACATGACCTCATCACATTGCAAGTTAAATTTAGCACTTGTTTACTCTAAGAAATGTAAATATTGTACAATAGTATATAAAAAAAAAATATGTACACTGTAAAACCCAACAAATTAAGCTCATTCTATCAAATCCCGAGGACATGTTCCTGTGTTCAAAACAGTTTGAAGAGGCAAAACAGAGTTAAACTGAGTGTATTTTTATAAAAACAAGGAATGCAAAAAGTGCTGCGCGGGGTGTCAGTTCAGTCTCCCGGTGCTCTTTGGGGGATATTCAGCTCATTAAACAAACAAAAAGGCACTTGAGTAAATTGTTTTAGAAAAATATGGCTTATTTTAAAACATTTGACAAGCAACGACACACCAACATTTTTTTTAACAATTTGACACGTCATCAATCATAAAAACACAACACTCGTGCCATCCCTTCAGTAACATTGAAAAAAAGAATCTAATAATAAGGTTTAATTTATATAGCGCCTTTCAAGGACCCAATGGCATTTTACAAAATAGACAAATAGTACAGATCATGGACAAGCATTCAAACATGGCAGAAAATGACAGATGAAGTCTTGAAATAACAGAAAGAAGCAAATCAGCTGCCAAACAATGTGAATAAATGTTTTACTTTCTGTCTTAAGGTCTGAGCTTCTGGAAAGCTTATTCAAGAGCTTTAGGGCCCATGATACTGAACCACTAACTGTGCAGTTTAAACTTGCGTAAAACAAGCAGGGTTTGTGTTTCCCGTACAGCAACGTAACTCACTGCTGAACTGCCATAGTATACAATGCTTTATTAAAGAAATCAACTAGTGTTCACGACCGTTTCCCAAAACCATGCTGTCGCTAATTTGACGTTCAACCCGTTAATGGTCTCACGCACATGGTGGAGTAATACTTAAGGGATAATGTTTAACGTGAAGGCAAAGAACCGCCCGTTTAATTAATAAATTGTTTAATGTACAGCTGTAGATTATCACACTTACACCCTGATAATTTGCCATCATTGACAACTTAAAGCTGTTATTGATGTGTGCAGCGCAATATGAGAGAGAGAGAGAGAGAGAGAGAGAGAGAGAGAGAGAGAGAGGAGAGAGAGAGAGAGAGAGAGAGAGAGAGAGGAGAGAGAGAGGAGAGAGAGAGAGAGAGAGGAGAGAGAGAGAGAGAGAAGCCCTCTAGACGGTCACAATACTGATTATGGACAGCAAATGTAGTTTATAAAATGATACATTTTATTTTTCCAATAAAACCATCAAATGTTGTCGATAACATTCACAGAAGTTGGAATTAGCTCTCCTCAAAACTGCAAGAGGGTCGGGCCTGCCCCTTGTGGACCTCCTACCACCTGTAAGAGACAGAAGAAACCCCACAGCATACACTGCAAATAAGTAGTAACCTTTACTCACCATTTCAGTGCCAACCTCCAGTACACACAGCAGTGTCACACCACCCAAATCACCTACACCGGAGGAGGTTTAGTGTAGATGCAGGCCCGGCCCTGTAAGTCTCTGAGCACTGGAACACACAAAGAGGAGAGCAGTACCAAAGAAACAAAGCAAATGACAAACAACATTTAAGATCAAATTCAATATCAAATAACCATAACAAGAAACCACAATATAAATCTTAAATATACAAGAAACAGTGACTGGTCTGCCCCTTTAACAATAAAGGAAACATGCATGTTAGTACACATCAATGCAGCCCACAATATAAAACAACCAAACAAAACAGCCTACTTTAGTGAAAGTTAGGGATGGCTGACGCGAAACAGTCGTTCCGAAGCTTTGATTAGTTAGCTATAGGCTAGGCTTACATTTAAATTTACTCAACACATTGACTGATAGGCTAGAGACAGACAGAGTATAGCCTACATGTAGTGACACATCAATACATAGATATAAATCAGTGGTGGGCCGTCAGGGTCAGCAAGGCCTTCTCTGCTGGCCTAAACATTATCAGAATCACTAACTTGCACTTTAATATCTTTTTTTTAAGAATGAGTATTAAATTATTCCCAATAGTCAATTCTCGTAATTTCATAGCTTTTCTCTTTGGTTGCGCTGCTTCCAGTAGTGTATATTTATTTTAGCGCTTTTATCCAATCATATCTCAGCCATCATGTGTTGCCAGCGTCAAATATATCTGCCTCGAGGCCTTCAGAGTCGATAGTGCGGGCGCCTGTAGCTTAAAATGAATGGCAATGAAACTGTTGCTTTAACCAATCAGATAATCAGTCAGATTTAATCAGCCAATCAGATTTCGAGTTGACTGCACCGGGGCCATCTAGCAGGCATACAATAACGTAGGCATTTTCACGCCCTTTGATTGGATCGTCAGAGCGTGTACTATTATTACTGGTAGTCAGAGATAGTAACCGCATCTGTAGCGAACTGCGTAAACTAAAATATATTCCTGTAGATTTAATAGTTTTTCAACCCACAAATTAATGTTTCTTTCCGTCCTCGACCACCAGCAGGTTCAAACCTTCCGGAAAAAATCCCTTATTCAGCTTATGCAGAGTCTCGGATCTCTATCGATCTGTCCCGGGTAAAAACAGAACTGACTGTAAGAGTATGCCATGGTTTTGAAGGCAAAAGTCCCGCTGATCTCATTGATATCGTTCAAAAATCTGTGTGAGAGCTCGTGTCAGCTGTAACGTTACACATCGTCATGTTTTGCGGTGTTTTCCCCGGTTTACTGCTTCTGTCGAGCAGACCCCACATGGAAAAAACCTATATGAGGATATATGCACATATGAAACCTATATGCAGTTTATATGCACATATATGATAATATATATGCTGCATATATGCGTATATGCCACATTTAGGCAAAATTGAGATGCATATATGTGCATATACAGGCCATATAGGTCTCCTGTATTGCTTATTTACATCCACATAAGCCCTATATGTACATACAAGATATGTCTCCTATATAGCTCATGGCAGGATCTGGTCATTTTGTAGCTCTTTGGCAAGATAGCCTATGACATTTTCTTTTATCAAGCAATAACTAAGAACTAACTTTTTTTTTTAAATGCAAGAACTTGTGTAACTTAGCGAACACGTGAAATTGGTATCACATGTAATTGGCATGTTATGGAATTTTATTATGGCATTAAGTGAGAGGAGATGGAAAGCTATGATGTCCGCACGTTTTCTTGAAACATTTACAAGGTCAATTATTTCTAAGATAGTGGAAAATAAAAATATATATTAAAGGAACACTCCGACTTTTTTGGGACTTTAGCCTATTCACCTTATCCCCCTGGGTTAGATAAGTCCATACATACCTTTTTCATCTCTGTGCGTGCTATAAGTCTGTTTGACGCACCCACCGCTAGCCTAGCTTAGCACAAAGACTGGATGTAAATGGTTGCAGCTAGCATACTAATCCAAATAAGTGACACAATAACGCAAACATTTTCCTATTTAGTATGCTAGCTGCAACCATTTACATCCAGTCTTTGTGCTAAGCTAGGCTAGCGGTGGGTGCGTCAAACAGACTTATAGCACGCACGGAGATGAAAAAGGTATGTATGGACTTATCTAACTCTGGGGGATAAGGTGAACAGGCTAAAGTCCCAAAAAGTCGGAGTGTTCCTTTAAAAAAATCATCTTCCTAAGTGTATTCAACCAAGTAGTGCTCCATACTCCAACCCAGTAGGTGGTGGAAATTTACCTTTAGTTGGTTTGCCAACCGCCATATAAGAAACAGAAGAAGAAGAAGATAGTGGAAAAGAAGGAAATTTATAACGAATTGGTTTGTCGTTTTTTTTTTTTTTTTTTTACAATTTCATGTCAACGAGGTACCTTTTGTAACGTACTGGATCCATATCTATTGCTTTTAATTGCGTCTTATTTCCTTAACGTTATCTATTTCTCCACTCTGCTGCTACCGATTGGCCGCTACAGCATCGCGCAGTTGATGACGTCATCCGCATGCGGCCCAGCTCTCTATTTCGCGCCGAAAGATAGCGGCTGGGAGTAAAAATGGCGATATCAGCGTTGGAGTTCCGTTATGTCCTACTTGAATGGACTGAGGTTGAGGATACAGGGTCCCATAGTATTTTGGCCATTGACTGTGTCCGGAATTTTTCAGTTAAAGACTTTCTTGAAAGGACTGAAAAAAAATGAGAAGCTGGGTGGAATGGCGAAAAGGCCGCCTTCTAACCTTCTGAAATGCATTATAATCAATCGTAAGTATTCCTAATTTTAATTAAAGCGGTTTGTGTGAGAAAACGAACAGTATTTATATCGTGTTTACCTCTTGTACACAACCGTCCAAGTGATCGGAGGGCGCGCGCGCTTCCTGGTGTGTGACGCGCGCCCTCAGATTGGACGGTTGTGAGGTAAACACGATATAAATACTGTTCGTTTTCTCACACAAACCGCTCGTTTCGTGTCTTAGGCCATCGATGTGTACTTACGATGGGGAATTGTTTAATTTGTACTTCTCTGTGTATGCTCTTTGAGGAGGTGACCATAGATAGACCTGCATTATATGACTGACAGACAAATATCAAAATTGAAACTACTGCGGAAACAAAGACACCTACATCATGGATGCCCTTGAGGTAAGCTAAAACATACCTAAATTTAATTTCAAAGTGAACTATCCCTTTAATTTGTTTCGTATCTTTATCATTAATCTGCATTTATACATAAAAACCTATTAACTAATTGGTAAGCTAAACATAAGAATCAATATGAAACATGAAAAAGTTTCTAAAAGTTGCCAATAAATTAATATTGTGACGTGAAATAATTTTTCAGATTGAAGTTATAAAGGGCTCTTGGGTGTTTTTGCCAGGCAGAAGCGGGGAAAGCCTTGCCACCTCTGCTACTGCCATGGTGTGGGATCTGCTGCTGGGCACCTTTGATTTGGAGACTTCGAGGGCAGATGGGCACATCTATCAATTCAAAGCTCACGGAGCTGAGAAGAACAAGATAATTTTTTTTTCTGTTGTTTTTTTACTTATTTTTGTTCTTGTACTATTTGATTGTTCTTAAGTAAATAAATACTGTACATTTCTACATTTTGGGCTGTTATTTATGTTGCCTAGTAGCTATGGATTTTCATAATTTTACTAATATATAGGTAAACATAGGTGCATATATGCACATAATATACATTAATAATTTTACTAATATATAGGTAAAAGTATAGGTGCACATATATGCACACATGCGTGCATATATGTACCTATATATATATATACCTATAGGTACATGTATGCACATATATATGTACACATATATGTGCATATATGTGTACGTATATGCGCATATATGTGTACACATATATGTATACATATATGTACATATAATATAGGAAAACGGCCAATTTTATATATGTCACATATATTCAAAACCTATATTAAAACATATATGTTTATATAGGTTATTTCCATGTGGGACACTCTCAGCATTAAAGCCAATTAAAACTTAACGTTATGCCAGAAATATGACGGGACAGACTTGACTTTCAGCACATTAGGCTCGATGGCGATAGAAAAGGTTGTTGAAACTGAAACGCACAGACAACCTGTACAACAAAGTAATTTAACTCTTTTTGAGGAAAGAAATTAGGATGGATTTTGTGTAAAAAATAATCAGTAGCTTTGGTGAGTAGGCTATAATAATTTTTTTGCCCCGTTTTTGTCCGTGCATAATATTTTCTTCCTAATTTTTCTTGTAGGCTAAATTTATGATCGAAACAACTTCTTTTTTAAAACATTAATACTATTGTAATCATTGAAGGACAAGACAAGGGAGGATCCGTTTCTGAACTTATAATCGGAACGCAAGAACCACTGTAGCCACTTTAAAGCCGAACGCACTCGCTCGTTTCTCTCTACCCGGCCTTTTCCGAAATCACCGCATTAACCCTATAGCTGCCGGTGCAAAATAAAACCAGGAATTTCACAACAATTATAGAGGGTATGTGCGTGCGCTGCTACACTACTAAAAGGTATTAATTTGGACATCACTGAAGGCCTAGGTGTGAAATGCACGGCCCGCCACTGATATAAATATAGACAGCTAGATTAATAGATAGATACATATATAGATAGATTATAGATAGCCTACATATATAAATACATAGATAGATTATAGATACATATCTAGATACATAGAGAGATAGATTTGGATAGATAGATGCCCAGAACTCATGATATACTAACTTACTGGAAAGACAGAGCAGTAATCTTCCCTCATTTGTATGTCCTAGCTAAAAAATGTCTTTGCATGCCAGCAACAAGTGTCCCTTGTGAGAGGATTTTTTCAAAGGCTGGAGAAATTATCTGTAAAAAAAGAAGTAGGCTAGTCCTTCCACAGCAGAGAAATTAATATTTTTGAATAAAAATCTCTAAAAAAGTGAGACATTGTGGCTTGATTTATTTTATTAATATTCATTTTGCAGGACCAAAATAACATTATGCACAGTGATGAGCCTATAGGTTACAAGCTTCACATATTAGAAAAAATACAATAATAAAAAAACAAGAAAAAAATTAATGGCTCGTCAAGGTTGTTCCAGATCAACACCTGCAAGTGACCACTAGGTGTCACCGTTGAGACGGGTGTCGGATTGATTCGAAGCCTCGAAACAATATGGCACATTTGGTTCAACTGTTTCATTGCTTCACGAAGCCTCGATCTGCCCACCACTAATGAAAGTACAACTGCAGCACAGTTAATCTCAGCTCTCTATCCCCAAACATGACTGATAAAGGTACTATAAAACAAGAGAAAAGATTACCACATCAAATGTAGTGATGTGACATTTGAACCGAGGCGTCGGAGCTTGTGTCGAGAAAAATGGGCGTCCCAGATGAAGCCGCGATTCGAGGCTTGTGTTGTTAACGTGAAAATCCTGTGACTCATGACAAACGAGGCCTCGGTTTGTGTGGATGCGTCATCGGTTCGGTCTGAGTGTCGCTTCCGGATAAAGGGGGTTCGAAACTCGCGCCACCTTGTGGGTGTTTGTCAGGAGTAGTAGTAGCATGTGTAGTAGTGTCAGAGTAAGAGCGTTAGCTCTCATTGTCATTATTGTGTCATATATGTGCTAGGGCTGTATATTATTGAATTATATCAGGTTAGAATAGTTATAGTAAATTGTTATTATTAATTATAGCTATATTATAGGGAATAGCTTTATTAATATATTAATTAGATGAGATTATTTGGATTGGATTTTTGGATCTGGACTGGACTGCTTTTTGATTCGGATTGCCCTTTTTGATGTGTTTGCTTGTTGTTACTTTTCCTGGTAATGGAGCCAGCAAGGAAGAGGAAGTCCTCCCCTGTCTGTGCTCAACAGAAGCATTGGTATCCTCATTTATTCCCGCTGGCACTGGCATTTTTATGTTCCCCTGAATCCTCTGTTCTGTGTGAAAGGATATTTTCCAAGGCTGGAGAGGTTTTTGTCTAAACCCCAACACACTTGAAAAAAATCTGTTTCTCAATAAAAATCAATGGTAATCCTACCTTCACCCATGCACCCCAAACTGCAAACTCCTCTATATCCACAGTCCCATAAGCACAACACTGCACTAAAACTGTAACCATTCACGGCACAAAACCTCCCAGAAACAATTCTTAACTTCAGACTATTATGTTGCAGTTTACTTTATTACACTCCCTCCAACATAAGCACTGCACTCGTTTCACTTTTGTTGTTCATACTGGCACTATCCAAACAATTTATGAATAATTAATGAATTGTGTGTGTGACAGTTGTTTCTGCACAAGTAAATTCAGTCAAAGAAAGATACATATTGTATTTTATACCCAGGCAATGGACAAATGTCTGCTCATGTACCTTTTATTATTGCAAATGAAAGGTTACAGATATTACAGTGAGAGGAAAATACATAAATAAATGAAATGAGTGGGGGGGGGGGGGGGGTGGGGGGGGGGATACAGACATCATAAGTCTGCTCAGGTCATTGGTTCAGAATTACTTAATTTGTCTGCTATATCGTTGCACAGTAGCTAGGTGTCACAGTGAGCAATAATGAATGAAGCTTCGAGTAATGAACCGTTGGGTGAAGCAATGGGCTGCGAGGGTCTCATTGGTTCAGGAAGCCTCATTTTCCAATCACTAATCAAATGTATATTAACTACACCAAACTCATAAACGATCGGTCTTAAAGTGTATACTGCGTTTACCGTTATTCAGCATTCCAACACGGCCGTCAGCCCATTGAAGCAGCAATAAATGTTCGTCTGCCTCGCTTCTCAGACAGAGAATAAAACCTCTTAAATAATCAGCCTAAAAGAAGAAAATATAACAAAAATGGAATTGTGCCATCAAGGCGTATTCACTCCACACAAACAAATCCATGCACCTAAAAACACACCATATGAAAGAGACTGCACATTGAGCACAACAAACACACACCAGAACTGGTTTCGGGAAACACCAACTCTTTGAACTTTGCTGATAAAGACAGAGAAAGACAATATTGTGATATGTGACCCTGGACCACAAAACCAGCCACATCGGTAATTTTAAATTGAGATTTATATATATTATAAAAGTTGAATACATAAGCTTTCCATTGATGTATGGTTTGTTAGGATTGGACAATATTTGGCCGAGATACAACTATTTGAAAATCTGGAATCTGAGGGTGCAAAAAAATAGTTTATAGTTGTGCATTTATGTTCGCGGTTTTACATGAATGTATTAGCTATAACTAAAAAAAAAGGGGGGAAAAAAGAAAGAAAAAAAGAATAAGAAGAATTTTCAGACTGTCCAGTTATTTCTCATCTGACTTACAGCATTATTCTACAGATTATGACAGGAAATTAAACTCCAGATGTTGAAAGAAATAACTCAAAATAGAGAAACATGTTAATTAGTTTTGACCATTACTACTGGAAATATGCATACGAGTTTATACCAAATCTTCAGCCTAAAGTTCTCAGCAGAATGTGAAACAATTTAGTTGACAAGTAAAAAAATATGAACACATTTTTGTTTCATCCCAGATTTACCCAAATCTACAGTGACTGTGACACCAGACAATCCTGTATTCACTGGAGAAACAGTCGATCTGAAGTGTGTGATGGAGACTTACAGTGACTGGAGAAGGAGAAATCACCCGACATATAATATATATGACTGGAAACATGACTGGAGATATGAGTGGTATAAAGACAGTGTAAAGTTACAGACGTCTGGGCGTTACACTGTAAACACAGACACTCTCAGTATTGGTTAAAGTTACTGAGTCTGATCAGGGTCAGTTCTGGTGTAAAGGACAGAGAGACGGAAGAAGACCATCATCCTCACAGGAGAGTAACCAAAGGAATATTTCTGTTAATGGTGAGTAAACACTGATAAACACTGATAAACACTTTTAAACACTGATAAACACTGATAAACACTGATACACATGCACTTTTAAACACTGATAAACACTGATAAACACTTTTAACACTGATAAACACTTTTTAAACACTGAATAAACACTTTTAAACACTTTTAAACACTGATAAACACTGATAAACACTGATAAACACTGATAAACACTATAAACACTGATAAACACTGATAAACACTGATAAACACTTTTAAACACTGATAAACACTGATAAACACTTTTAAACACTGATAAACACTTTTAAACACTTTTAAACACTGATAAACACTTTTAAACACTGATAAACACTGATAAACACTTTTAAAACACTGATAAACACTTTTAAACACTGATAAACACTTTTAAACACTGATAAACACTTTTAAACACTGATAAACACTTTTAAACACTGATAAACACTTTTAAACACTGATAAACACTGATAAAACACTTTTAAACACTGATAAACACTTTTAAAACACTGATAAACACTTTTAAACACTGATAAACACTGATAAACACTTATAAACACTGATAAACACTTTTAAACACTTTTAAACACTGATAAACACTTTTAAACACTGATAAACACTGATAAACACAGATAAACACTGATAAACACTTTTAAACACAGATAAACACTGATAAACACTTTTAAAACACTGATAATCACTTTTAAACACAGATAAACACTGATAAACACTTTTAAACACAGATAAAACACTGATAAACACTTTTAAACACAGATAAACACTGATAAACACTTTTTAAACACTGATAAACACTTATAAACACTGATAAACACTTTTAAACACTGATAAACACTTTTAAACACTGATAAACACTGATAAACACTGATAAACACAGATAAACACTGATAAACACTTTTAAACACAGATAAACACAGATAAACACTTTTAAACACTGATAAACACTGATAATCACTTTTAAACACAGATAAACACTGATAAACACTTTTAAACACAGATAAACACTGATAAACACTTTTAAACACTGATAAACACTGATAAACACTTTTAAACACTGATAAACACTTTTAAACACTGATAAACACTGATAAACACTTATAAACACTGATAAACACTTTTTAAACACTTTTAAACACTGATAAACACTTTTAAACACTGATAAACACTTTTAAACACTGATAAACACTGATAAACACTGATAAACACAGATAAACACTGATAAACACTTTTAAACACTGATAAACACTTTTAACACAGATAAACACTTTTAAACACTGATAAACACTTTTAAAACACTGATAAACACTGATAAACACTGATAAACACTGATAAACACAGATAAACACTGATAAACACTTTTAAACACAGATAAACACTGATAAACACTTTTAAACACTGATAAACACTGATAATCACTTTTAAACACAGATAAACACTGATAAACACTTTTAAACACAGATAAACACTGATAAACACTTTTAAACACAGATAAACACTGATAAACACTTTTAAACACTGATAAACACTTATAAACACTGATAAACACTTTTAAACACTGATAAACACTTATAAACACTGATAAACACAGATAAACACTGATAAACACTTTTAAACACTGATAACACTGATAATCACTTTTAAACACTGATAAACACTGATAAACACTGATAAACACTGATAAACACAGATAAACACTGATAAACACTTTTAAACACTGATAAACACTTTTAAACACTGATAAACACTTTTAAACACTGATAAACACTGATAAACACTGATAAACACAGATAAACACTGATAAACACTTTTAAACACAGATAAACACTGATAAACACTTTTAAACACTGATAAACACTGATAATCACTTTTAAACACAGATAAACACTGATAAACACTTTTAAACACAGATAAACACTGATAAACACTTTTAAACACAGATAAACACTGATAAACACTTTTTAAACACTGATAAACACTTATAAACACTGATAAACACTTTTAAACACTGATAAACACTTTTAAACACTGATAAACACTGATAAACACTGATAAACACAGATAAACACTGATAAACACTTTTAAACACAGATAAACACAGATAAACACTTTTAAACACTGATAAACACTGATAATCACTTTTAAACACAGATAAACACTGATAAACACTTTTAAACACAGATAAACACTGATAAACACTTTTAAACACTGATAAAACACTGATAAACACTGATAAACACTTTTAAACACTGATAAACACTTTTAAACACTGATAAACACTTTTAAACACAGATAAACACGCAGCTTTTTTCACACTGGATGCCCAGGCAGAAGCTGTGTGTATGAAGAGCGGGAGCAGTGTGTGAACGCACTGAAAACAATGTTTAGTCAGTTCAACTTTAAAAAAAAAAAAAGACTTCATGTGGTCTCATCTACAATAACTGGTTTGTTTAAATTAAATAAATGATTTAAGATTACTGTTGATAACATAATTCAACCAACCTGAAAAAAAAAACAACAACAAGGTTTTTCTGAAGCATAACTGTCAGTAGATAATCTGATCTCTCCAGCAAGGTACAATTCAGGTTTTTTTTATATATATATATATACTGTATCTGTGTTTTTGATGTTTCAACTACAGCTTAGCGCATGATGATAATAGCAGAAATCATGGTCATAGAAAATATTTTCACTCAAATAATGATCAATAATGCACAATAAGGCTCTATTTTCATTAAAAATATAAAGCATTTAAAAATAATATTTGGCCACTGGAAAAGATTGATTTAAACTTTCTCTGAAATGTATTTTATACTATTTTGATTTGTTTATTCAAAAACGAGGCAATAGGCTTCTAAATTACTTTGTAATGTGACACACATGACGTATCTCATATTTTCCTAATGTCTTGTACCGTTAAACATAGTATTACATGGATGAATATGCATATGCAATGATATGCAGATGAGGATATGCTTAGTAAAACAAGGCGTTGTAAGCTCCATATATTATTTCACAATCTTCCGCTGACTGGGATTTATAAAGGGAATTTTGCGCAGGTTCTGGCGTACACACGGTTTTATATATTTTTTATATATTATATATTTTATATATTATATAAGTTTTGAATATTTTCTGCCGTACACTTTTAGTAAGGATCCTATGCACAGTTTTATAAATGAGACCCCTGGGCTGCATTTCCCAAAAGATTTATAAACCTAAGTTGATCGTGGAGAACATTGGTGGCAATGATGCTTTTGAGAAATGAAGCCATGGGCAGTGGATCATGATTTTCCTTTCACACAACACAACAAGATTACAGTTTTTTACGATCGCTATGACAGTTTTTTCAATACATTTAACAAGTTTCCTAAACTCTTAACGCACCAACACACCTAAAACACACAATTGGCAAAACGGTTAATTTCATGCACAAAATCACACACTGTAAACTAAACTCCAAAACTAATTTTCAAAATACAATAATACACTAACACAATACACATGTCTAACAAAACACTGCAAACATGTTTCAAAATCAAATAATTATTCAAAACACTAACACATGTTCTCTTCCAACAGGAACATTTAGTCAATCATAACACAATGACAAAAAGAACAGTAACATCAGCTGAATTTACAGAAACTGCATTATTTTATGTGTCAGGTCTGCCCCTTATATAATAGACAGTTTATTGTATTGATCATAGATTGTGTTTTGCACTGTAGTTTCTTTGAAGCCTATCTACATTTTTTGTTTTGTTGGGTTTAGTAAATACATGCATTTTGTTGCAGAAATTCAATACAAAAAATGAATGACCATCTCAGAGTAGCTTTCTGTACAGTTTATGAAAAACAGAATTCCTGCAGTAAAGACTTTATTTGCAAAAGGACATTACTGTAACATATACCTCTCCCTTGTCCTGGTCCTTGCCCCACTCCTCTCCCTTGTCCTGGTCCTTGCCCCACTCCTCTCCCTTGTCCTGGTACTCGTCTTCCTCTCCCTCGTGTAGGCTTCTTTCTTTCTTTCTTTCTTTCTTTCTTTCTTTCTTTCTTTCTTTCTTTCTTTCTTTCTTTCTTTCTTTCTTTCTTTCTCTCTTTGTGTTGCTCCATATTGTTCCTTTTCCACACAAGATCAGCCTAGAGTCCTCTTTTAGAACATTTGATCATGCGATTGAAAGAACCTCAACACCCGAGTGTGCTTCTGGATGGGAATCAGCTGTAATTTATATATGTGCAAAACTTCAATAAGCTGTTTCTCAGTAGCAATGGAATACAATACAGGGCATATATTTGAATTCACAATATGCACAGCTGTTCACTTTGACTTTAGCCTATAAGTTATGTTTAGAACATGATGTTATCTGTTCTGACATACAGTGTGAAAGCATTTGTAAATTTGGCAGTAAAATTACATTGTTTTGGTATTTGTTGAGCTTGAGTGTAAAAGAAGTTCAAGCATTTTAAATTTGTGTTAACTGTATGCATTTTGTGTCAAAGCAACAAGAAATGTGTTAATTGTATAGCCTACAAAGACTGATGTTGTGCTAACCGTGTTAAGAGTTTAGGAAACTTGTTAAATGTATTGAAAAAAACTGTCATAGCAATTGTAAAAAACTGTAAATGAATCTAATCAGGTCTCACGATCACAAGTCACTAAACCGAGGTAGTTGGCTATATCCCTGAGATCGGTCGCATTCACGCTTACACAATCAAAGATACTTTGGTAAACCCCCTCGGTTGTATACACTTGAATTTACCGTAGCGTTTACTTCAGTAGAGGTATGGCCTACAGATGTAAGCTGACCAACATTACTTCTCTTATAATAGCTTTGGATTGGTCACGCCGTGGTTTCCCACGTTCACTTATCTAGAGTAACATTAAATTAAAACAGAGGTAGACACCCAGATTTAGGCTGGTCAAGCAGCAGTTGCTGTCCTAAACGGAAAATTCACTTCTTGTCTGTCCAAAACCAAGTACACTTGAATTAGTGCCGAATATTAGTTATTAGACATACGAATCCATTTAATCTACTTGAGAAAACAATTTTGGAGTCAGTCAGAATAAAATCAAAACAATAATTCAAAATCCAATTCATAGAATAAAATCATCAGTCAATCATATATAATAACAACAATTCAGAATCGAGGAATTGTAGAAATACTTTGGCTGCAACAGTGAGGTGTGAGCTGAACTCTGCACTGCGTCTCGGATGTTGCTGTTACATATGCAAGAGAGAGTTCAAAAGTTCATTCTCAGGAGAGCCTTTTGTTTTCTCGATGGGTAGCCCAGACTTACTGGCATCCGCCTTAATTTAGTTAAAACAGCATTCCCTAAAGTAACAACAACGTTACAATTTGTAGGTAGAAATATCTCTATAGCAACAACTGCACATTTTTTACACATTGTGCTTTCACATTGGCAGTGTTTGTCGCGTGCAGAAGAACTGCGACTTGGTTCTGCAAATACAGACGAGTATCGAACAATGTCCTGATTTTCAGTTGTTCTCCTCCGACCACTCTCTGTCACATGCCCCAAGGAAATGGGGGTGATATAGTAGAATTACAATACAAATACACACCTGTGCCAAAATTTATGCAGTTGGCATTAACACAGGCAAAAAAAAAAAAAAAAAAAAACACTGAAAAAGACATGTCCATAAGGATGCACAAGGGATAGAGATATGCCATATGGTGATTGTGGAACCCACAACACTAACTAAATTTTTTGGTGAAATTTGTTGTTTTTCATTTTAACTTATATATATATATTGTATATTTTGAAGAAGAACAGTGCATGGTGGCTTTAATTCAGCGTAAGCGACGCAGCAAAAATAGACTCCGCGACGAAACGATTTTGACACTGTCGCTCCTGCTTCGTGTTTGCAGCTTTTACACTTTGCTTGCGGTTCTTGTGTGAAAAAGGCCTCTGTCTCGAGGATCTGAATCTGTTGTTGTTCTCCTGCAGATCTACAGCCGAAGCCTGAACTCACATCAGATCCTGCAGGAGTTGCACTGACTGGAAACACAGTGACTTTGTCCTGTCGCATGGATCCGTCCACTGGAGACTGGGACTCTTACTGGTACAAACACACACTGAACCCTGAGACAGAGAAGAAGAAGACAAACCCCTACAGCCTGAAGATTGACTCAGTGTCTGATGGAGGCCAGTACTGGTGTAGAGCTGGAAGAGGGAAACCAGTCTATTACACACAATACAGTGATGCACTGTGGGTAAATGTTACAGGTGAGAGAGACTGTAGTGTGTGACGCAGAGACAATATCTACACAACTTCTGAAACTATAAATGCAATAATCTGTGTTTGTACAGAGAGTCCTAAAGCTGTGGTGACGGTACGACCTGATGAACGAGTGTTTAGAGGAGAAACAGTCTCTCTCAGATGTGATATAAAGTGGGCAGGAGACACTGAGTGGACGTATAGATGGGAAATAGAGGGAACCAACAACCAATATAAAAACACTGTCAGCCGAACCTCAACACAAGAGTTGAACATCAGCCGTGTTGATCTCCTTCACAGCGGTGAATACACCTGTTACAGGACAGATACACACTCAACGCTCTCAGCGCAGTGATGCTGTTACACTGACTGTATCCGGTGAGTGTGTGTGTGTTGTGATCAGCTTCTCCATCAGTTTCTCTACGGCTCTGTAACTCATGTTGTTTTGTTCAGCTGAAGCTCAGGCATCAGTGCGAGTGTCTCCACAGCCGTGGCTGACTGAAGGAGAATCAGTGACTCTGATCTGTGAGGTCTCAGGCTCCTCTACAGGCTGGACGTTCAGCTGGTTCAGAGATCATGATCATCTGTCAGACAGCAGCAGAGGAGCTGGAGGATCTTACACTCTCAGTCCTGCCACTCTACAGCACACAGGAGTTTATACGTGCAGAGCAGAGAGAGGACGACCAGCCTATTACACACACAACAGCAGCGCACACACACTGTGGATCACTGGTGAGGGTTTATGCTGGTGCTCATCCGGATCTGTGTGTCACTGCAGTCTCTGTGCTGTCCGTTCTGACTGAGATTTTCCTCTTTTCAGGAGTTTCTGCTTCAGTGTCTCTGGTCCTCAAGCCCAGCAGAAGTCAACACTTCTCATCTGACTCTCTCTCTCTGAGCTGTGAGGATCAGAGTAACTCTGCTGGATGGACAGTGAGAAGATACACAGACAAACACACACAAACTTGTGCAAAACAAACAAGATCTTCATGTGTAATCGACTCTCTCAGCACATCTGACACTGGAGTGTACTGGTGTGAGTCTGAGTCTGGAGAGAAGCGTCGTCCTCGAAACATCACTGTACACGGTGAGTCCGGTTCATAATCATGACATTTGCACTCATGAAAATGTATGTAGACTTTTTGTTTGAATTTAGATTGGAATATTTTCTGTACAGCTGATCGCAGACTGACATCTGTACAATGTTAAAACTATTTTACATTTTGGCAAATTGGTGGCTAATGTGTATCAAACAATCCACCATAGGAAATAATAAAGAGTGCGGAAGTGATCAGCTGTGCCCATGTGACAGTGAATAACCAATAATAAATAACAAAGAATTAATGCTCCTACAATGCTTCCTTTAAAAAAGAAAATCCAAACAAAACAATTGTCTACTTGTAAAATAGTTGCGTTTTCTCATGAGATTTGGTTATGACACTACTTCTAAAGCTTTTTTTATGCTAAAGTACAATTGACCCTTCGCTAAGCCACGCAACCGGCACTGGCCAATCATGGCTTAGCAACCGTAACTAGGCGCAGGAGGTCTGGCAAGCTTTCGAGCGAGGGAAACATGCCGAAGCGTTGTGCGAATGAATTGTGCAAATCTGATACCCGGTATCCTAAAAGTTTGGATGGTGGGGTGGAATATTTTTCCTTCCCGAATCCTAAAAGCCGAGGGGAGAAATGACGGGCGTGGATCAAGAGTGGGACGTCCCATTCACAACTACATGTCGACAGGATGAACAAAAACACCTATTGCTTGGAAATAATGACGGTTCTTTGTTCATAATGCATATATTTGAACGTAAAATAAGACGATTAAAGGCAAGACGGAGGCTCACTCATAGATATCATATAATAAAGGCTAGATGTCTCGTCCGCGCTGCTGGCCAATGGAGGTCGACGTCTGCACACGGCGGCCATCTTGTCACAGTCAGCTCGCTCCCTCGTAACATTGTGTTTTAATGGTGCATGTACTTTTTAAATAACCATAACTTGCTCAATTTTCTACCGATTTTCAAACAGGTTGGTTTGTTATAAACGTCAGAGATGTAGTTATGAAATTGCGTACTTATGAATAATTATAATATTATATATTTTAACATGTTCAAGCATCCAGAATTATACCCACGTTAATAACGTTTGTAAGAAACCAAACCGTTTGTAAATCCGTCTAGATTTCAGCGAGATAGTGAGTATTTATGTTCGTGCAGATCACTCGCCTTACATCAGGAACAATAGAAAGCCAGAAAGCTTGTCTGTGACAAGATGGATTCCGCCGTAAGACATCTAGCCTTTATTATGTATTTCTATGGGCTCACTGACATACTTTAACATATATTTCAGCATTGTGTTAATCGACGGCCTACTAACGTTACCCCTGAGTAACGTTACCCCAATCCGATCGCGGCTCTCCCGGTGTTAGTGTTCTTCCACAAGATTTTTGGATAAGTTGTTTGATTTATAATTTTTAGATTATTTTCACATTTCACCTACCCTGCTGTGCATGAACATAGATGTTCCTCAGTGTGTGTGTTTCCCATTTGAATGGTCAGCGTATGAGGCGCTGCTGCTTGCGCTGGGACTCCAGGCTTTAGCTTCAATTTTGATTAAATTATTCTCTAATCGGTTGCATTATGTCGGGGATATATCCCTCGAATGCATGCAGTCCCTTCTGTCTCGCTCTCTCAGATATTTCACCTGTTCGCCAAAAATGACCAATTATCTGCTTGGGAATGTCTGACACCGCTGCATACACACTAGTAGACGTGCCAGGCGCGAAAGCTTGTCAGGCGTAGCAACAGTAACTAAGGAGGGCGGGGCTTAGCGAAGGGTCATTAATATCAGTATTTTTCTTATGATTTGTTTCGCTATATTCTTACTACAGTATTTACAGTATTAAACACACATATCTTGTGTTTGTAGACGGCGAGGTGATTCTGGAGAGTTCTGTTGATCCTGTGATTGAGGGAGAGACTCTGACTCTACACTGTTTACATCGATCTACAAACTCCCCGATCCTCAGCGCTGATTTCTATAAAGACGGATCACTGATCCAGAATCAGACGACAGGAGAGATGAGCATCACTACTGTCTCAAAGTCACATGAGGGTTTCTACTACTGTAAAACAGAGAGAGGACAGTCTCTCCACAGCTGGATCTCAGTCAGAGGTTATTTTATTCATGAGCGTCTGATGAGATACGCCACACATTTATATATGAGTCTCTCTTATTTCTGCTGGAGCACAATCAGTTCACATAACTCACGTGAACGAAAGTATCTATTAAATCAAATCAAAAAATACTTAATATTGTGCCTGTTACTGTAACCAATTGAAATTATCAACACCTCATAACCAACATCCTATAGTTTTAATGAAATGAACAGTGTTGTAATTACAGCCAATCAACATTAAAATAAAATTAGATGACTTTTGTGCCAGAATCTGTCTATAAATGAATTACTTTTCATTTGAAATCAGCAAGGAAGGAATCTGAAGATGCTTATATGTAGTCGGTATGTCAGTATTGTTGGGTGAGAGGTTTATCCCCTTTATATAAACATTAAAATAAATGACCAAAAATCAATATACAGGCAAACAAAAGTGCCATAATGTCTCGTTTTAAAGAATTCTTGCCTCCATTTCATCCCTAAGCCGTGTTTGCTGTCATTAAGGACATGAATGAGAATTAATGTTTTGATTAAAGCACATACACAGTCATGTTTATGTATGAAGTTATCAAAATAATAGATGTGTGTAGAATCTAAAGCAAGTTTAGTTTGTAGAAAAATTATATTAATTTCTGCCTTTAATACATAGCAATCTTGCTGAATAATGTTCTTGTCTCTGTTTTTTAGGTCAGATTTCTGTCTTCCACATCCTCAGTTTTCTTCTGGCAGCTTCTCCGTATCTGCTCGCCACAGTCGTGCTGCTTTACAAATGTTACAGAGCGAGAGGTAAAGCTTCTGTCTCACACACACGCGCACACACACACACTCACACACACACACACACACACACACACACACACACACACACACACACACACACACACACCACACACACACTCTCTCTCTCTTTTTTTCTTTCTTTCTCTCTCTCTCTCTCTCTCTCTCTCTCTCTCTTTCTTTCTTTCTTTCTTTTCTGAGTTGGAAATAAATGTTTTTGTCTGTGTATTTCACAGCTCCATCTACTGAAAACCAAAGTCAGTACGCCGTAACAGAGGAAGAAACTTCAATCTGATATTAACATGTTTTAAAAGATTCATAATATTAATTTTACATACATAATTCTGTCAAAATATTTCATTTACCTTATATCATTTGTCATCAAGCATGATAAATATTATTTTAGTGTGTTATTCTGCTTTTATATGGTCTATTTTGTTGTGATTATTTAGATTTGCCATAACCTTATTAGAACTAGATTCAGTGACCTTATATCTTTGTAACGTCTGTTCTTCCAATAGTAAAAGCTTGACGTTTTGTTGGTTTTGGTTTCCCGTTGCCTGTTCGGTTTCGCTTGTTTGAGTAATTTGTAAACATACACAGACCAAAGTTTTATTCTGTATCACAATGTGTATATATAAATAACAGTTGAAATTAATCAACTGCACAATTAATGCACAAAACCAGTCACAAGGGTAATTTTTTTTTTATTATTAAGATTTATACATCAATGGAAAGCTTATTTATTCAGCTTTCAAATGATGCATGGTTGATGAAAATCTGGAATCTGAGGGAGCAAAAAAATCTAAAACATTGAGAAAATCTCCTTTAAAGTTGTGCATTTATGTTCACGCTTTTGCTGCATTCACTCACAAACATAACTTTTGTATATATGTACAGTAGGAAATGTACAAAATATATTCATGGAACTGTACTTAATATCCTAATGATTTTTGGCATAAAAAAAAATCTATAATTTGCCACAGATATACCTGTGCGACTTCTGACTGGTTTTGTGATCCAGGGTCACATATACTGTATGCTATAAAAAATAAAATAATGTAATGTCTTTGTCTCTCACATTTGTATCATAATTTGTAAACTATCATCTGAGTGTACAGTAAAAAAAAATTTAAGTATGTCATAATTTAATGGCATTTCATTGTAAAATACAGAGAGTTGTCATTTGGATGCTCAGGGCCACAAAACTGTTAAAACTATATGCATTTGACAGCAATTTTATATCAGGCCTAAGAATGCAATTGTTTCTTTACATTGACAGAATTATTCTATAAGCACTGAGATGTTTCTCCTCACAAACATGATTGTTTTGAATTAAATGTTCAGTAAAGCTGAGACGGAGACGCCACAAATATCTTGAAGTTTATTGAATGTGAGGAACAACGGGTACTTTGACTTATTTATATTATTATTATTAGCTGCATTGTTGCTGTTGGAGCTGATCTGTTAAAATGTCAAAGGAATCCTTTCCACCTTAGAACGTATACAACATATGAGCTTTGCTGTAAAGAGGGCCCTGAAATAACGGCACATATCTATGACTTGTGTCAGAGTTCATGTGCCTTGTACTCTGGCTGCTCCGGTCAGTCAGTGTCTTTTGGAGGAAATTGTAAGATGTGTTTGAGTGTTACTTGCCGCCCAATTCCCTTCTTCTTTTCCCTGCCTGGGTATCTTTTTGTTCTTTACTTTTCTGTAAGTATTATTGTAAGTTGGTTGGTTTATGGATTCTTCTCATTATATTTTTGTAAATAAATACGTGTTGATTGCCTTTAGAGCTGTTGTCTTCTTTGTCTGCATTTACATTGGTACGAAGTCAAACTCCGACATTTAATGTTATTCCCAATACCCCTTTAATAATTGCAGGGTACGTAACAGTGAGCATCATATGACAGTAAAAGAGAACACACACACACACACATCTCATTCTAATGGAATTGTATTGGAATTGTAAAGAGTGTTGGTCGTGACAGGAGGGCCTCCAATCAAGGATACAATATGATGAACTAAAGTCTAAAATATGATGAACAAGTCTAAAAATGTTCCACGTATGGTTGAAATACCATCATTGGCCTAGAAACATAACATTCTGGGAGTCAAGACTATAAAGGAGAGAGGCTGCCCTCCCTTCACTGTCACACTCTGCAGACACTGTGTGTGACTGTACGACTGCTGGCCTTGAAAATAAACCATCAAAGACTATTGGAAATGTTAGTCTCTTATTCAGTGATAGAATTGTGTTTGCCACCACAGTCTCTAAATAATGAAACTACAAAAAGTGGCTTTAGATTTGTCCACAAATCTGTTTTAGGAGTGAACATTTTTCTTTCATTTATTTCAACAGGCATCACTTCATCTGCACCCTGTAGTTTGTAATTGCATGACGTTATGTTGAGTCTGCTCAACCTAAAAAAAAAACTGCTGAAGCAAATAAAAAAAAAATTAACCATCCGATTTGTTACATAGCTTTATAATATCAATAGCTTCACTTAATCACACTAAAGTTATTTACCTTGATGCCCCAAACACACAACAAAATTGGTCAACTTAAAAAAAAAAAAAAAAAAAAAATAGTAGGCTACTAGTAAATGAAAAAAAAAAAAATCAGGACCCCTTGTTTATAATGCTAATTTCAGATGGAATATCTTTAATAAGGAGCTGCCTACATGTGTTACTTTTCAGTTATTAATCTCGGTTAAAGCAGATTGTGATAATCTACGAACAGCTTGAAAATGGGTCCTCAAACACCTAAAATTGTGGCGAATTGTGTTATATCTGCTTTTTTTTATTAATGCAAACATATGAATACTCCTGTGCCATTTTATTCTATACAGCAAAGTGCTTTAGATTTGTGTAGTAATCTTATGTTCATGTTTATCACGACAGACGTAAATCAATGTTCTAAACTAATATCTACAGGATGTTTATTTTGAGACATTTCATAAAAAAATCTTCCACTAATGAATAACTAAACTGAGCTAAAACTTAACTGATTGCATTAGTATATTTATGTTTTACATCAGCAAAAGCATTAAACAATGACACTATTCTTAAAACTAATTAACCAAAAATAGTCACACAAAAAAAATGAAGCTCTTTTTAAAGATAATGTGTGTGGCTCTTAAAAGAGCCTTTGTGTTGTGATGAGCGGATCCTCTACTTTGAGCTGGTGTATTTGGTGACCGCCTTTGTGCCCTCGGACACGGCGTGTTTGGCCAGCTCTCCGGGCAGCAGCAGACGCACGGCGGTCTGGATCTCTCTCGATGTGATGGTGGAGCGCTTGTTGTAGTGAGCGAGACGAGACGCTTCACCGGCGATGCGCTCGAAGATGTCGTTGACGAAAGAGTTCATGATTCCCATCGCCTTGGAGGAGATCCCGGTGTCGGGGTGAACCTGCTTCAGGACTTTGTACACGTAGATCGCGTAGCTCTCCTTCCTGGACTTTCTGCGCTTCTTTCCGCCCTTGCCGGCGGTTTTAGTGACGGCCTTCTTCGAGCCCTTCTTGGAAGCGGACTTCGCTGGTTCAGGCATGATGCTTCAGTCAGAGACACTCAAAGCACGATAAAGCTGTGTCGCTACTGGCGGGCTTTTATCCACTGCTCTATGCTAATTTACAAAGGGAGGTACAGCCTTCTCTGATTGGTGGTTTTCCTGGACCAACCCACGGAATGATTTAATTGGCTACATTAAAGGTTCCTTGACTTGTAGGACAACCAATCACAGGCTTTAAATGGTAATCCCGCCCATCGCCTCATGTCCTACTACCATCCCCCATTAAATCATGTTTCTTTGTTCGTTTTACCGCATTTTTCGAAATGCACTGCAGTATTCAAAATTGATAATTTCAGTTGTTTAATCAAATTGAAAAACATCAATACATGATTCAAATACATTAAAGCATAATTCATACTACAAAAACACAGATCATCACATTACCTCTGTTTATTTCATACATTATCCATAGGAATCGGATGAGACGTTAAACCGAGATCTTGACTCTGTGGTCATTAAAATCCCATGGCACTTCTCGTAGAGAGTAACGTTAGGAGTGTAACCCTGGAGCCGAAAACCCTCCATTGGCCCTTATCAATCATGGCCTCCTAGCATTCAATTGGACTTTTAAACCACCACCACTTTTAAAAGACCAGGGGACTACCAGGAATGATCCATAAATATAGTTGGAAGGCACTTTAAAATTGTGCAGAAATCCCCTTCCATTGAACTGGCTCTATTACTCCCTCTCCTTTTCACCTAAAGTTGGTGCGCGTGTGTGTGTGTGTGTGTGTGTGTGTGTGTGTGTGTATACCATAGACTGTAAAAAAATATGGACGTAGTGTCCGTGACGTCACCCGTAGGTTTCTGAAGAGCATTTTTGAAGCCTAAAGTGGGCGGAGCCGGCCGTCGCCATCTTGGCCTCGCGTCACCGCTCGTCACTCCCGGATAACAGAATATGGGCAAAGAGGCGGAGCTGAGGAGCCTGGCTATCTGAAACCACGCCCACCTAGCGCGACGTTATGGAGTTAGCAGGCTTGGGAGCTAATGCTATATGCTACTCACAGTACCAAGTCTGCGACTGCACACGGGCTCGCGCTAAAGTGACACTGACAGTTAATGATTAAAATCTGAATGGCAATTAAAAGGTCCTGTTTTTGCCCTTCGAAATATTGTAATAGTTAAAAGACATAGCTACAAGTGAGACTGTGTATCGCGATTCTGTGCAGCTAAGTTATTCTGCTTGTTGAAAGTGTATTATGCAGTAACTTTACAATATTAGGCTACTCTGAGAGTGTGTGTGACCGTGATTATGTGCATACATGTCAGTCACTCTTTATTACAGTCTATGGTCCGTCAGCGCGGCATCGCTCGTCAAGTTCGTAGAGAGCTTTATTATTCAGTCCATTTTAAATTCTGATTTTGGCCGCATCTCAATTCTCAAATGGGTCAAAACATAGATATATTACCTATGAAGTTCAAGTAAATGCGCTAGAAATACGCGCTCATTCAAGGATGTGCATTTATTGCATGAACGG
The DNA here is from genome assembly GCA_033366665.1 of Phoxinus dragarum. Classification (NCBI taxonomy): domain Eukaryota; kingdom Metazoa; phylum Chordata; class Actinopteri; order Cypriniformes; family Leuciscidae; genus Phoxinus; species Phoxinus dragarum. The sequence continues at coordinate 109,217 of JARPMJ010000330.1, read as the reverse complement.
AGAAACACAGACACCTGCAGGATTTCATCTGACGGCACATAAACATGTTATAATCTGTCCCAGAGCAACGGTACCGCAGAACGAGTGTAGCCTTTATAGACGTTTTTAAATCTGAAAACTCCAAAAAGCAACGAAATTGTCAGACATCCATCAGTGCATGTTCACCGAGGAGAACAACTGGAATACAGCGCTGGCTGTTCTCTCGAACGACACTCGACGAAAAACGGCGGAATCTAAAGCCGTGGGCGAGGTAATGGGTGTATTAAATTATATGAAATAATCCCGAATAAAAGCACAAACACGGCAGAGATGGCAAATTCAGCAGCTGGAATTTGCTGAAGTGAAGTGACTGCTAACCGGCTAGCATTTACATCAGCGGGAATCCACCTGTCACTCAAAAGTGGACACACCCTTAATTTTGCAGAACTTTAAATATTAATCAACTACACGGGCGAGTTATAAAAAAATTCACCCCCCTCACAGTTGTTATGAAGGGCAAAGTTAGCTTTATAGACCAAAGCCACAGAGAGAACCAGGCTGTAAACATGTTTTGTTCTGCTGTAAAGTTGGGCATTTTAACATGCGGGAGATACAGATTTGACTCCCTTCTGCAGCCAGCCTCAAGCGGCCAGTCGATGAATTGCCGTTTAATTCACTTCCGTGTTGGTTTCAAGAGAGAGACAGGGAGGTTGCCGCTTGGTGTATACTGCCGCCGTTGTACTGTGACTCTTGGGGATGCTACACACTTGTGGATGAGGAGAGATTCCCTGATATGATTTGAAGTGCTTTAGGTGTACAATAGTGCATATGAATGAAAGCGCTACCTCATTCATTCAATCATTCACATTAGAATATTTAATTACCATACAATGTCCAAGTCATGTTATAATAACGCATGTTACTAAATCGCACGTTAAGACCTCTCAATACTCTGGGTAAGTAACTATTTAATTTTAACCACATGGAAACTTTTTCTTTGTGTGTAAATGTGGGTGGCTCTTAAAAGAGCCGTTGGGGTTTCTTCTTCGTGGATCTCTTAACCGCCGAACCCGTACAGGGTGCGTCCCTGCCGCTTCAGCGCGTACACAACATCCATGGCGGTGACGGTCTTTCTCTTGGCGTGTTCAGTGTAAGTCACAGCATCACGAATGACGTTCTCCAGAAACACCTTCAACACACCGCGCGTCTCTTCATAGATCAGGCCAGAGATACGCTTGACGCCGCCACGCCGAGCAAGACGCCGAATAGCGGGTTTAGTGATTCCCTGGATATTATCGCGGAGGACCTTTCGGTGCCGCTTAGCGCCTCCTTTCCCAAGCCCTTTCCCGCCTTTTCCTCTTCCAGACATGACGACAGTTACGGTTCAAATCACAACAGACCAGAATAGAGAAAATCTGCTGGAGAAGAGGAGTTTATACTCAGCTAGCGGACCTAGTTGAAACCAAATCAATGGGTGGTTCTATTAAACGTCACGCGACACGCTCAGCAAATGACATGTAGCTCCGCCTCTCTGCACGTCATGGGTTGAGTTTGACGTGGTTCAGCTCCTCCTCTGTGGATCTAATGTGTGGAGGGATAGAGCTGTGGGTGTTACAGGGTTTGGTTGGCCCGTCTATATTCACCCATTACCCAAATTACATCCAGAGAGGAGGAGCTGGATCTCACACTCCACAATCTGCAGTGAGAAGCCTCTCCTACACTCCTATGAAGTCCAGTTGTCCTTCAAAGCTTGGTTAAAAAAAGAAAAACACTTCAGGGAACAAGCAAGCACTGAGAAATCACGTTCTGCACCCTAATTATGGAAATATAGTTTATATTTATTTATATAATTTTAGTGAGTCAATTATTTATTTAATGAGGAATTACTTTAAAATATGTTTTTTTGTGTGTCATATTTTAAATGCCCAATTACAGCAAAATAATTAGCTATTGCTTTTGGAGCTATCTCCGATTGTTATGTTTATGATGGGGTTTAATAACAAGATACAAAAAATGATCTGATACATCTGTTGGTAAATTATCTCTTACCACCAAATCAAACCACAGGAGTATTCGTGCTGTTCAAGAAAGATGTCGTCTCTTGTCCCAATGCCATATTTTATTGGAACAGACATACAAGTGAAATTAACTGGGCTAGAGTGTGGACTTTGCCACAAAAAAATATTTTCATACAATAAGATCAAAGTGTCTTGTAAAATGATACATCGTTGCTATCCAATAAGGGGTTTATTTCTGACAACTTTGATGTAAATTGCTCCTTCTGTGGTCTCCAAACTGAAACTGTATCTAATTTATTTTGGTATTGTAAGTATACGAAGAATTTTTGAAAAAAACTTTTTTTTGTTGTATAATTCCTAAAATATTGAAATATGAAAATATAATTCTGGGTTATATACACTGTGAAAGATTTGTTTATTTTATATTAATTTTATTATTGTATTTACTCAATCTAATTTTGTTTCTGGACAAATATGCAAGTGTGAAAAGTGTAATTTGAACAGTATGATTTCTGACTCTTCCAATAAGAAAGCTGTTGTTACAGTTCCTGTAGGTCAGGGTGTAACAAATGACAAACAAATACTTTGCATTTACCCATTTTTATTTGTCTTGTTCTCTGGGCTATTTTTCACAGTGATGTTCGTGGTTTTAACAAATACATTTCTTAAACAAACAAACAACAACAACCAAACAGTTTGGAAGCAAAAAAATAAAATAATAAAAACTTCAGGGGTTAGCTATAATGCATACAAGAAACAAACTTCCCAACAAGAAAAAATAACTTCCCTACAAATCAAAATAAAAGAAACAAAACATACAAGGACATACCCCTACCTCCTTATCGAACCAATAGCCTAAATCCTAGCTTCTCAAATAATGAAGTTATACAGATAGGATAAAATGGCACTGGTGTTATCAAAAGATCAAACTAACAAAAGTAACTAACAGCACTCTGTTAATCTGTTAAACACCACAAGAGAGAGATCTCAGAAATCACAGTCTTCACACACAGCTCAAAAACCATCAAGATTAATCAGAGAGGCAGAGCTCCTGTATGAAAGTTGTTGAGGTGCGGATCTTAAACTATTACATGTCTGGATATGAACACTATTTGATGGACACCCGGTTCGTACTACAGTACAACAAATCAAATGTCCATCGGAGGGCGCCAGCGTCATTAAAGCTTGGTACACTCCCTCAAGAGGAATTCTGGGAAGTGTAGTCCGGATCTCTTATTTGGACGATCATCAATAGACTCGCTACATCCAAAACCAATACTAAAGGAAACAAATGTAGATAGCAAGAGCAGTGCAGCTATATTCCTGCTCCCTAGCATGTAATGTATTATTGACTGTTACTTTTGTTTTGATAAAGAAAATCGTCTTTCGTAAAACATTGAGGTGGCTCTTAAAAGAGCCTTTGGGTTTGTGTGACTGCTGTGGATCTAAGCGCGCTCTCCGCGGATGCGGCGGGCCAGCTGGATGTCTTTGGGCATGATGGTGACTCTCTTGGCGTGGATGGCGCACAAGTTGGTGTCCTCAAACAGACCCACCAAATAAGCCTCGCTCGCCTCCTGCAGGGCCATGACAGCCGAGCTCTGGAAGCGGAGATCCGTCTTGAAGTCTTGAGCGATTTCTCTCACCAGACGCTGGAAGGGCAGTTTGCGAATCAGCAGTTCAGTGGATTTCTGATAACGGCGGATCTCTCTCAGCGCCACGGTACCGGGCCTGTAACGGTGAGGCTTCTTAACGCCGCCGGTGGCTGGTGCGCTCTTACGGGCGGCTTTAGTGGCCAGCTGCTTCCTCGGGGCTTTTCCTCCGGTGGACTTACGAGCGGTCTGCTTAGTTCTTGCCATTGTTACAGAGAAGCTCTGATGCTGCTGCGAACAGGAGGACGAATGATCATCCCACCAGAACACAGCGCTTTTTAATCATAGGGCTCCCACGCGCTCATTGGATGGCTTTGCTTCAGAGGCATTCGATTGGTTGTTGTCTGGCGTCTGTAAATGACAGTTGACCAATGGCTGCGCGCTTCCTGTTTTCAAACCAGAGTCGTTAACAAGAGACGATAGTTTGTGGTTCCCGCCCAAACATCCTTTGTATCTCATACATGAAAAAAGAATAGGCGAAATCAGTTTTTTATGTGTACAGAAAAAAAACCGAGATTTTTAAATTTTTTAAATATTATTTATGATTGTAGAGTTGGACTTGGACAACAACAACAAAAACTTAGATATGTCACGTACATATACTTAACCACGTTATGTTTGATTTGTTTGTATTTATATCAAAATATCAGTTTAAATCTCTTTAGCTATGCTAATAATAGCTATGGTACATCTTTATGCTGATGACACTGTCATTTACACCACTAATTCTGATTTATTACAAATTCAGAATCCTTTACAATCTCATTTTAATTTGTTTTAAAAAATGGTTTCATAACAATATTTATATATTGAATAAGAGGAAATCTTGTTGGATGATGTTTGGGACGTGTTGTTGTCATTCCTATCCTTGATTTTAATATTATTTTTGATGATGGCTTATCTCTTGATAATGTTGATTCATTAAAATATCTCGGCCTTTGGATTGATCCAGAACTTACTTTTAAGCCCCATATTGATTATATTGTTAATAGAACATATTGTCTGCGTTCACTTTATCGCTCAATCAATTGTTTTACATTTCAAGACAGGAAAATAATTGTTTCTCAGTTAATATGACCTCTTATTGATTATGCTGATATTGTTTATCAAAATACCCATGATATTTATTTTAAGCCTCTTAATGTTGTTTACAATATTTGTGCAGATTTGTGTAAAGGTGTCCATATCGTACTCATCATTGTCATATGTATAATTACGTATAATAATGTAATTGGTTGCATCATAAATCTAGAAGACAATTCCATTGCCTTCTGTTTATTTTTAAATGTGTTTATTTTGTTTGTCATTTTTATTTGAAACAATTGTTGATTCCATATAGATCTTCTTACTCACTTAGACATACGCAATATCCTTTTATTCTTGTTCCTAAATTTTTCAGTGAAGTCGGACATAAAGCCCCCTTTTGACTGGAATAATCTTCTGTTTCTCTGAGATCGATTACCTCCCTTAATCACTTTAGGCTATCTTTATTGTCTCATCTTAAAATAACTTGATCATATTTTTCTTCCTTTATTTGATAATTCGAGGTAATTTTTGTTATTAATTGGTCTTATGTTGATGATGTATGATGTTGAGTTTTTGTATTTCTACTGTGGGGGACAGGTTGAGCATTTATTTTGTATATTTGTAGCTTATGTTTGTTTTGTAAGGTTGTTGTGTTTTGTGTTGTAATATTCTGCTTGTGTTTTTAGGACCCCCTTGAAAATGAGACGTTACATCTCAAGTGGCTATCCTTTCAATAAAACTATATGCACTTCCATAATACATTCATTAAATCCTTACAAATAGTGCAGTGAGACTAGATAATAAAACATGTCACTCATTTAAATTATCTAGGGACATGTATTTTTAGTAAGATTTTAAGAATACAAATAGCGTAATTGAAAATAAACTGATTTATGATTAGCATATCACTCAGACACTAACAATAGTTAGTTTCTGTAAAACGCATATAATCTTCAACCTGTGGCAATATTTTAGTTTTTTTTATTGCCAGAATTGTTTAGTACAAGAACTGTTAATTCATTAGCTCTCTTCTGCCTATTTTATGATTTCAAATTTAATGGAAAGTTTAATGAATATCAGACATATTGAAATACTCTTTATGGATAAATTTGGTGGCTCTTAAAAGAGCCTTTGGTTTTAACTTTTAAGAGACGCTTCGGTCGGGTTACTTGGCCTTCGCGGGCTTCTCGGTCTTCTTGGGCAGCAGCACGGCCTGAATGTTGGGCAACACGCCGCCCTGAGCGATGGTCACGCCGCCCAGAAGCTTGTTCAGCTCCTCGTCGTTGCGCACCGCCAGCTGCAGGTGTCGAGGGATGATACGGGTCTTCTTGTTGTCCCGAGCGGCGTTTCCAGCCAACTCCAGGATCTCAGCGGTCAGATACTCGAGCACAGCGGCCAAATACACCGGAGCACCGGCACCGACGCGCTGGGCATAGTTGCCTTTGCGGAGAAGCCTGTGAACACGGCCGACGGGGAACTGCAGTCCCGCCCTGGAAGAGCGACTCTTGGCCTTAGCTCGAGCCTTTCCGCCGGTTTTACCTCTTCCGCTCATTGTGGCTTAGAGTTGTTGTAGTTCTTCAATTAGAAAAAAAGTAATACTTTCGACCGCTGTGTTCTGACCTTTAAAAGAAAACTCACTGTTCTCCTATTGGCTGGAGTCTGAACACATCATCGAGCCAATCAGTGAGCTTCCCTCCAAACAACAAACACAACCCCCTTTCTTCTATTTTATCTCTTTAAAGTTTTTTTAATACGTCATTCAGTTCTTCATTTTCCTAATTTTCACGGTTTTTTATTTTATTTTATTTTATTTTATTTTATTTTATTTAGTATGTACAGTTTATGACTATAGCATGTTGAATTACAATCTTTCAATTTACTGTCTGGTTTTGAGCATATTAATAAATTAATGTCGGTCTTTATCAGTGTAGTTTCAAAGTTCACTGGTATGAATATAAACGTCTACGCACAGACATATTTAATCAAAACGTTTAAATTGTAAATTTAAATAATGTGTCACTTTAAACCAGGGTTAGGACATTAGTTAAATTTGGAATTATACGTATGTAACTACACATAAACCTGCTACACGTAGCTGTTATAGCTTAGGGAGAGAGAGAAAAAGCATCAGACCTATTTGCGTTCATCTTGAGATAAAACAATGGCACCGACATATTATAGTGCAAGTTGCTTTGTTAAAAACGCTAAAACATGCATTAAAGTCTGGGATAGGCTTAAGTCTTCTTTGTATGTGAAATGTGAACATTAAAGGGCCCATTATTTTGTCTTCGCTGTCACTTTCATTGAACATGACTGATAAAGTAATACTCTTTACAATGAATTAGTGGATGGCTCTTAAAAGAGCCTTTTTGAAGAAAAAAGAAGAAGAAAATATTGAGACTATTTCTTTTTGGCGGCTGTCTTTTTAGGCTTTGCTGCTTTAGGTTTCGCAGTTTTGGGTTTGGCTGCCTTTGCCTTTTTGGGGCTCTTGGCTGCTTTCTTAGGAGTCGCTGCTTTCTTAGGAGTCGCTGCTTTCTTTGCCTTCTTGGGACTCTTCGTTGCCTTTTTAGCGGCGGGTTTCTTCACCTTCTTCGGGGATTTCTTAGCGACGGGCTTCTTTGCTGCTGCAGCTTTGGGCTTCTTAGCGGCAGCGGGTTTCTTGGCTGCTGGCTTCTTGGCTTTAGGAGCCGCTTTCTTGGCGGGTTTTGTCTTGGTCCTCGCTCTGCTTCTTGTTGAGCTTGAAGGAGCCCGAGGCGCCGGTTCCTTTAGTCTGGACCAGGGTTTCATTGGTAACGAGACTCTTGACGGCGGTCTTGACGCGGGAGTTGTTCTTCTCCACATCGTATCCGCCGGCAGCGAGCGCTTTCTTCAGGGCGGCGAGGGACACCCCGCTCCTCTCTTTAGATGCGGACACAGCCTTGACGATCAGCTCGCGGACGTTTGGACCCGGCTTCTTGCTTTTTGGCTGCTGGTTTCTTCTTGGCCGCTTTGGTCGCGGACGCTGGAGCGGTTTCTGCCATGATTTCTAGGAGTGAATCTGGACTCACACAATCGACTGTGATCAACAATGAGCCGCTGCGCATTTAACCGCCGCATGAGAACCGTGTAGACTCAACCAGCTCTGTTCAGCGTCTGCTCTCCACTAACGCCTTTGCTTGTGTTTTCTCCTTTCATATTTGGAATAAAACTGGAGTTGTAAAATAGTTAAGTAGAGTAAAAACAACGTACACATCGAGTAGAGATATTGAACTTTAATTGAAGACTAAAACACGCGACAAGTGAACATTTATTTTAACATCGTTGGATCAAACCAAAATCGAGCACCTGTAATGAACAAGGCTGCGTGTGTATTTCATGTAATTGTGTGTATTAACAGTAGTAAACTACTGAGTGTGTCATCCTGGTTTTGAACTAGCACTTTGACAGTGGCTTTAATGTAAGGACCCAGACAGCATTTACATCTGTGCCAGATCCGTTTTCGAATCAGCAGATTCGCGTAGCAGTCGCACTCACTATGCAGATCTGCACCAACTCTGCGCCAGACTTGTCTGTAGCTTCGACTGTGACAGTCCGTCCGGCGGGTGCGGCGCCAATCCGGGGCAGCTGCGCAAACCAGACGCGCCACATCTGAATTGAGTCCGTCCGGCGGGTGTGGGCCGGATTCGCGCGAGCTGCGCAGACCGGACGCGCCTCAACTAACGGAACGCTTTTTTTCCTTCATAAACCCGCAACTCTATCTGACAGGCATACGAGTGGAAGACTGCAGGCTGCACCGGCTTTGTGATTATTGGTAAGTCTATTATACAAGTAAAATGTAGTAACTGCATTATAAAAGTAAACTCGTGTTGATGTTATAGTCTGTTAAATATTTATATTAAACAAAAAGTTGACAAAAGTTTACACTGACATTCTGACAACCTAAAACGTGTCAGACAAGCTAGCTAGGCTACGGTTAGCCGGTAGTATGTTCTTTTAGTTTTAAACATCCACAACTAATGTGAATAGGAGGCTTTAAGTTTGAAACGGTGATCACTGTCACTGATCATGACACACTGTCAAACAGCGCCTGATTGCTGGATTTTTGCCCACAGTAAGTTAGCCTATAGCCAAATCAATAAAGGACAAAAAAAAAAAAAAAAAAAAATTCAGTGAGATGGCAACCAAGGCCATAATGGCTCGTAAGTATGCCTCTCACTCAGTCTTTACCTGCTATATCACCACTCTCTCATTCATTTTAGTCACATAATCACATTTATTATTATTTATGTGAGGAAGCATTTTATGTCATGTAATAAAGTAATGTAATCTTTGAATATTAAATCTAATATTTACTCTTTGTTTCTTTGCTTTGTGTGCTTTTTGTACGTTTTACAGGAGCAGTGAGGAAGAATCGCATGTCTGACAAAGCCACCGACACGGAGACGGAGATGCTGTTAAATCAATCAGATGGTTTAATCTGGCTTGTGACTGCCGGGGTGGCACCCAACTAATGAGCAGTAAATATGTGCAGTGTTCACATTAGGTTTTACTTGGTTAACATTCATCTTTAACCATATAATTTTTTTTTCTCACTTGATTGTATTGGTAGCCTATGTATTGTTTGTTTGTTTTTGTGCATCTGGATTCACCTCTACAGATGGTTGTTCATGCTGTGTTCTCTTTTGCCTTTTTTAAATAAAAAACTATTTTGAAAATTACAAATTGTGTGGTTTTTGAGCCTTAATTGTCTGATAGCCTAAGTGAATCACAGACCAGGGCCAGATGAGCCCCAGATGTGAAATATGACTCGCGGATCTGGGCCAGATCCGCACCACACCTCATGGCATTAATAACTGTACTGGGCCAGTGCTGGCCCAGATCTGTCTCTGATCCGTAATTCCAACCTGTTCCGGTATTGGGCCGTTGGAAAGAATGAGCCCGGCCCAGGTCCGTTTAGCGGATCTGCGCCAAATGCTAATGAAGACCTGGGCCAAATCTGGCCCAAATACATTTTGCTGTCTGGGGAAGATCGCTGAGGGACATGTGGAGTGTTTCATTCAGAGGTTGTTTTGTGCAGCTTGAAGCACACACACACATCTGTCAGTGTGTGTGACTCATGTCTGATTTTGATCTGCAGTTACACAATAGCTACTACATATCTCGCTACTTTATGGCTTTAGAATACCAGAACGAAGCTCAAACTCGTGCATTCAGCCGGTCAATTAGGCTACATGAGCACAGACACGCGTTGAAGGACTGGGTTAGCTGAATATAACTCGGTGTAGGCTACACAATAAACACTTTTTTTTAGGGCCCGAGCACCGATGGTGCGAGGACACTATTGGAATTGCTCTGTTTATTATTAGGGCCCGAGCACCGATGGTGCGAGGACACTATTGGAATTGCTCTGTTTATTATTATTATTATTATTATTATTATTATTATTATTATTATTATTATTATTATTATTTTCCGCATTTGAACGCATTTTTGAGGGCCTAAACATGCACGAAAACTCACGAAAATTTGCACACGCGTCAGAACTGGCGAAAATTGACATCTGATATGCGTTTCAGAATTGGGCGGGGTAAAATGGCTCGATAGCGCCACCTATAAAGGTTCAACGGAGTGCGCCTCCCGCTACGTTTCACGTATGTGTACGAAATTCGGTACATACATGTAATGACCCAATACCTACAAAAAAGTCTCTTGGAGCATAGCCTTAAACACAACAGGAAGTCAGCCATTTTGAACTTCCTCTCTGATTTTTGTGCAGTTTTTGCCATTTTCAGGCCTCGTACTTTAACGAACTCCTCCTACAGTTTTAATCTGATCATCTTCAAATTTGGTGAGTGTAATCTTAAGGCATTTGTGACGTTAAATTGCGAAGATCTAGAGTTTTCGTCGAAGGGCGTGTCCTCGGCGGCCTGACAAATTTTGATGTTTCGCCATGAAACAGGAAGTTGCTGTAACTCAGGCAAACAATGTCCAATCTGCCCCAAACTTCACACGTTTGATAAGAGTCCTGTCCTGAACACATGACCATGCTCAAATTCAGTTACAGTCATAGCGCCACCTGCTGGCAACAGGAAGTGACATGTTTAACACTGTTTTGGACTCCTAATAACATATAAAAAATTGCCAGCAAGTGCTTAACATGTTAACAACATACTAGAAACATGCTAAAACATGCTAGCAAACATTAGCTAAGTGCTAAAGCATGCTATTACTGCAATTAAATAGGAATTTGCTGTAACTCAGGCATTGAATGTCCAATCTGCCCCAAACTTCACACGTTTGATAAGCGTTCTGTCCTGAACACATGACCATGCTCAAATTCAGTTACAGTCATAGCGCCACCTGCTGGCAACAGGAAGTGACATGTTTAACACTGTTTTGGACTCCTAATAACATATAAATAATTGCCAGCAAGTGCTTAACATGTTAACAACATACTAGAAACATGCTAAAACATGCTAGCAAACATTAGCTAAGTGCTAAAGCATGCTATTACTGCAATTAAATAGGAATTTGCTGTAACTCAGGCATTGGATGTTTAATCTGCCCCAAACTTCACACGGTTGAATATTCTCATGTTTAACACATTTACATGAGAATATTCAGTTATAGTAATAGCGCCACCTACTGGCAACAGCAAATGACATGTTTAACACTGTGATGCTGTACTAGCAACATATTAAATATGCCATTGAGTTATAAACATGTTAGAAACCTGTTAAAACATGCTAGCAATTCTTAGCTAAGTGCTAAAGCATGCTAATGCAATGAAAGAGGAAGTTGTTGTTACTAAAGAAGGCAATGTCCAATCTGCCCCAAACTTCACACGTTTGATAAGAGTCCTGCCCTGAACACATCTACATGACACTTTTCAGTTATAGTAATAGCACCACCTACTGGCAACAGGAAGTGACATGTTTAACACTGTGATGCAGTACTAGCAACATATTAAATATGCCATTGAGTTATATACATGTTAGAAACATGTTAAAACATGCTAGCAATTCTTAGCTAAGTGCTAAAGCACGCTAATGCAATGAAACAGGAAGTTGGTGTTACTGAAGAAGCCAATGTCCAATCTGCCCCAAACTTCACACGTTTGATAAGAGTCCTGCCCTGAACACATCTACATGACAATTTTAAGTTAAAGTAATAGCGCCACCTACTGTCGACAGGAAGTGACACGTTTTACACTGTGATGCATTACTAGCGACCTATTTAATATGCCATTGAGTTCTAAACATGCTAGAAACATGCTAAAACATGCTAGCAACGCTTATCTGAGTTATAACGCATGCTATTATCCCCATAATCAAGGACATTTTTGTAACTGACTTTGACATACTCCTCCTATTTTTACCTACTTAAATGCACATTGCCCACCATGCTCTGTCTTCCTAAAGCCACCGGGTGGCGGTGGCACGGGTGCGAGGGCCCTTTCATCGCTGCTTGCAGCTTTAATTATTATTATTATTATTATTATTATTATTATTATTTTCCGCATTTGATCGCATTTTTGAGGGCCTAAACATGCACGAAAACTCACGAAAATTTGCACACGCGTCAGAACTGGCGAAAATTGACATCTGATATGCGTTTCAGAATTGGGCAGGGTAAAATGGCTCGATAGCGCCACCTATAAAGGTTCAACGGAGTGCGCCTCCCGCTACGTTTCACGTATGTGTACGAAATTCGGTACATACATGTCATGACCAAATACCTACAAAAAAGTCTCTTGGAGCATAGCCTTAAACACAAGAGGAAGTCAGCCATTTTGAACTTCCTCTCTGATTTTTGTGCAGTTTTTGCCATTTTCAGGCCTCGTACTTTAACGAACTCCTCCTACAGTTTTAATCTGATCATCTTCAAATTTGGTGAGTGTAATCTTAAGGCCTTTGCGACGTTAAATTGCGAAGATCTAGAGTTTTCGTCAAAGGGCGTGTCCTCGGCGGCCTGACAAATTTTGATGTTTCGCCATGAAACAGGAAGTTGCTGTAACTCAGGCAAACAATGTCCAATCTGCCCCAAACTTCACACGTTTGATAAGAGTTCTGTCCTGAACACATGACCATGCTCAAATTCAGTTACAGTCATAGCGCCACCTTCTGGCAACAGGAAGTGACATGTTTAACACTGTTTTGGACTCCTAATAACATATAAAAAATTGCCACCAAGTGCTTAACATGCTAACAACATACTAGAAACATGCTAAAACATGCTAGCAATCATTAGCTAAGTGCTAAAGCATGCTATTACTGCAATTAAATAGGAATTTGCTGTAACTCAGGCATTGAATGTCCAATCTGCCCCAAACTTCACACGTTTGATAAGCGTTCTGTCCTGAACACATGACCATGCTCAAATTCAGTTACAGTCATAGCGCCACCTGCTGGCAACAGGAAGTGACATGTTTAACACTGTTTTGGACTCCTAATAACATACAAAAAAGTGCCAGCAAGTGTTAAACATGTTAAAAACATACTAGAAACATGCTAAAACATGCTAGCAAACATTAGCTAGGTGCTAAATCATGTTATTAATGCAATTAAATAGGAATTTGCTGTAACTCAGGCATTGGATGTTTAATCGGCCCCAAACTTCACACGGTTGAATATTCTCATGTTTAACACATTTACATGAGAATATTCAGTTATAGTAATAGCGCCACCTACTGGCAACAGCAAATGACATGTTTAACACTGTGATGCTGTACTAGCAACATATTAAATATGCCATTGAGTTATAAACATGTTAGAAACCTGTTAAAACATGCTAGCAATTCTTAGCTAAGTGCTAAAGCATGCTAATGCAATGAAAGAGGAAGTTGTTGTTACTAAAGAAGGCAATGTCCAATCTTTCCCAAACTTTACACGTTTGATAAGAGTCCTGTCCTGAACACATCTACATGACACTTTTCAGTTATAGTAATAGCGCCACCTACTGGCAACAGGAAGTGACATGTTTAACACTGTGATGCAGTACTAGCAACATTTTAAATATGCCATTGAGTTATATACATGTTAGAAACCTGTTAAAACATGCTAGCAATTCTTAGCTAAGTGCTAAAGCACGCTAATGCAATGAAACAGGAAGTTGGTGTTACTGAAGAAGGCAATGTCCAATCTGCCCCAAACTTCACACGTTTGATAAGAGTCCTGCCCTGAACACATCTACATGACAATTTTAAGTTAAAGTAATAGCGCCACCTACTGTCGACAGGAAGTGACACGTTTTACACTGTGATGCATTACTAGCGACATATTTAATATGCCATTGAGTTCTAAACATGCTAGAAACATGCTAAAACATGCTAGCAACACTTATCTGAGTTATAATGCATGCTATTATCCCCATAATCAAGGACATTTTTGTAACTGACTTTGACATACTCCTCCTATTTTTACCTACTTAAATGCACATTGCCCACCGTGCTCTGTCTTCCTAAAGCCACCGGGTGGCGGTGGCACGGGTGCGAGGGCCCTTTCATCGCTGCTTGCAGCTTTAATTTTGTAATTGGTTGGTGTACTTAAAACTAATTTTCTCAATTACTGATGCACATTTTTTAAATCAATTTCAATTATTATGTGATTACAACATAACTACCAATACATGTTTAAGGAAATTGTACAATCTGCTAAAACGTATTATTTATACTTTGTGATTTCATTATCTGATGGGTTGTAATATACGCAAGCATGATTTCATTCTGTGGGTTTGAGGTTCTTGTTTAATCATTTAGGGCAAAGAAAATGATGTGCATGCAGTGCATTACAATTCCCAGATTGACAGTCACATGAATCGTTTACAGACTCTGATATTGCACATAAAAAGGCAAAAGCTCATTAGAATATTTTCAAAAGACGATGCAATGGTTTAACTGAATCACTGAACACATGACACATAGCTAATTATTATATTTGCGCAATATCATATGATTTCCGAAAATAGTAGGCCTACTATGTTGTCAACTAGTGATATCATGCAACAATTTAGACAATTGTTTTTATCATATGTATTATAATAACTGACAGACATAATTTCATGACAATATCATTTCAGCCGCTCTGTGTACCTCGCGAGCGAAGGCTGAACATAGAGCTCAGATTCGCGGCTGAGACACATACAGCTTTTACTCTAAACACAAAAGGCACGTCCATTTTAATAATAAAAAAAAAAAAGAATATTTGAGCAAAAACGAAATAAAGTGCCTAACTGAAAAATAAAGCATAGGCTCAAAACTAATACAGTGGCACAGGGCATTATAGGCTCCAATAATTTTTTTTCCCGTTTTCTATCAAAAAAGAAATATGCTGCCACACTGCCGATGTCTTTGTTGACATGGTAGAGGAGGACTGACTATGAATGAAACGCTCTCACAATTAAATAAATAATATTCAGCAAACATTAGTGGCCTACTTTCTTCAATCTGTCTCTCTTCTTCGGTGGGTTGGGCTAATCCAAAAGAAGTGAAACCAAGGGGGTGTTCTGAACACAGACTGTTACCTGTGAAACATGGGTGCTCTGAAAACACCCACATTAGCAATTAGTGCTTTCCACCTGATTAAATGAACGCGGCAAATCTGATGAAAAGAACGAGGCAAAACTAATTAAATGAACGCGGCAAAAAATCGACCAATCAGAATTTTGGTCGAGCCAGAACGTATCGACCAACAATTGACTAATCGACTGGGAGATTACAGCCCTATACATTTAACACTCACTTGCCGTATACTGGTGTAATAATGTAATCAACACAATCTTTATTTGAAGATACTCCATTCACTTTAGCCATGAAGGGGAAGATGAGCAAGGAGAAAGTGGATGAAAGTCACAGGGCGGTGACAAGATTTTTGGTGAAGGGGTTACATCCTTTGCTACGGTTGAGTCGTCTTCATTCAGGTATGCAAAATGCTTTCTTGATAGGTTCTCAGTTTTGCACTGTCTCAAAGCACATCAGAAACGGAGCTAACAGAACATTATATTCTACAGTAAACTATGATTAGGTGAAGCATTATAAGTGTACATTTTCTCTGCAAGGAGATGACAAAGGCCCTAAATCACAAATACAACCCGCCCTCCAGGGATACTCTGTCCAATCATTTGATACCAGCCTTGTACATCATAGAAAAGGAAAAAAATACAGTCAGATCATGGAAAAGGTCAGCAGAATCGCAGTTACCAGAGACAAGCATTTGCCAGGACCATTACATTACGGTTACATCACATTATATCACTGAGGGAAAGATGAATCAGAAAGTCCTTAAAACGAAAGCTGTGTACAAAGCACAAACAGGGGCAGTTGTAGCAGAAGACATTGGGGATATTTTAGATGAGTTTGGGATAAGGAGCCGAGTTGCAGCAATCACAGTGGGTAATGCATCCAACATGAATGTGGCAGTACAAAAGCTTCACCTCATTAAAATAGGCTGCTTTGCACACACACTTACTCTTGGGGTCCAAAGTGTGTACACAATTACCTCAGTGGAAAAACGTACACCACAGATTCGGGACGTGATTGTGTGGATGAAGAGGTCAACCATGGCCAAAACTGTGCTCCGGGAGAAGCAAGATAGAGTTATAAAAACAGTTTTTGTTGTAGATCTGCCCCAGCACTCTCTCCTCCTCGATGTCAGAACTCGCTGGAACTCTCTTTACCTCATGTTTGAGAGGTTCATTGAGCAGTATCCAACAATTCAGGCAGCCTCTTTGGATCTACGGCTAAACAAAACAATGGAGAAGAGGGACAGGTATATGACAGCTTTTGGAATGCTAATTGAAGAATAATTAATATTTTTTTTGTCCTAAACAGACTTGCAAGAGTAACATATGAGGACTTAAGAAAAGCAGAGGATTTTGTCCAGCTCATGCGAGTTATGTACACATCCACACTCTGTGTCTCAACTGAAAAGAGTCCAACCTGCAGCCAGATCCTTCCCGTACTGCACAAGTTAAGAGAACATTTCACTGTGCATGAAGGAGATCCAGTATTTGTGTCCACTCTCAAGACAACAGTCTGGTCTCTGTCCCAGCATTATCAGGTAAAAGAATAATTCAAATTATATTTTAATAATTACTTATAACAAGAATTGTGTTGTGTTACTGTGTATTTGTGTGTTCTGAGCATAAAAAAAATATTCTCAAATATTTTTCAACACACTTATATATGTACTGTCTGTAGTAAGTGTAACAATAAACCAAAAAAAGGCCTATATGTTTTCCATTCATCATGTTTTACATTGAGCACATCAGTGTTCAACTGCTTCTTATAAATGTCTATTCATATGATGGTTTGTGTATGTCATTTGAGAAAAAAAGAACATTGTTTTGAATGTAAAGTTTCATTTTGCAGGAGAATTGAGGGGTTTTGCCCAATTGTGTGTGTGTTTTGATTTGTGTGTATAGAGTTCTTAGAATATGAGGCATGCTTTCAGAAAATGTGTGTAAACAATTGAGAAAAACTGTAATGCAATTACTTAAAGTCGAAACCAATAAATAATTTTATAGTGTAGTGTTTTTCGTTGGTTGCGGATAATAAAAAAAAAAAAGTCTAATTTGGTCAAAAATGTTCATTGAAAGTTTACAGTTAAATTACATTTTTGTGTAACGTGTAGCTTTTGATTTTGATTTTTGTTCTGCTTTTCTTCTTACATGCACATTATTACTTTTGACTGTTTGCCCTTATTCTCGTTTTTAATGAAATGTTACCTTTTGATAGTCATTATGTGTGTAAAGTGATTTTATAATGTTCAACATTTTTGGGTTTAATTTCAAACCCATTTTGTGTTCATTTTAATCCAGCAATGTAGAAATTTTACTCCACAATTTAGGTTAAAAAAAACATTTAACCCAATCTGATGGGTCAAAGCAACCCATTTTTGACCCAGTGCTCGGTTGCCAAAATAACCCAGATTCGGTTGTTTTAACCCAGCATTGTGTATTGTACAACAGTATATTATTTAACTGTATATGCTATATTGTCACATGCCCTCATCGCATGTTAAATTCAGTAATATTTTTACACTGTTAAATCATGTAAGATTTGTAAATGTTGTACACATTGCTATTCTGTGACATGCAAATAGTGAGAGTGTCTCTGTTATGCAATGTAACGCAATACAGTGTAACGCTCAGACGTCTGTAATATTGCACGGTCTTTATACCACTCATATCTCCAGTCACTGTAAGTCACACACTTCAGATTGACGTCTATCCAATGATTCTGTGCCACTCACGAGACGAGTCACTGTATCACTCCAGAGCAGTGTTGGGGAAAGTTGTGTAAAGTAATGCAGTACAATATTTTGTTACATTATAAGTAATGTGTCATTGTTACTTTTACATTACTTTTCCCCACCTGGGCAGGGCTTGTATTTTTTATACCAAAAAAAGTTATATTTTTGGGCAAATGTAAAGACCCTTTCACACCAAAAGTGGAATAATAAGTCTCAGGCTGAAGGAAATGCAAATTCACGTGTACAGTAGAGGGCGCATGAGCTCAAATAAACCTTTCAGCTGCTGCTGTTCTGTGTAATGGAAGAATAGGATATAGGAGAAAAACTTTAATATTTACTTTACCAATAAAAACAAAAAATCTAAATCACTTACTTCACCAATACAAAAAAATCATTATTCATTATTATACAAAAAGTCATTTTTGCTCATGGTTTAAATGAATCATTGAAGGTCAGCAGCAGCAAGTACATTGATCAATAAAGTGAGATTAAATGCATAAAATATCTGTTTTATTAAACACATTTCACTGATTCTATTCAATTTGAGGAATCCTGAATCGGTTTTAAGTACTAAGGTAAATGCACGCTCTCATTTAGTCTATCATGTTTACACACAACGCCTCTGCAGTCGGCACTTCCTCAATCATTTTATCTTGCATCAAAAATGTAAAATGAGACCAAAATAAGGTAATTTTATGGTATGACATCCATTGTAGTCTGGAAGTTTAAGCATTTACTGTGAAACCAGCCATAAATGTCTTATATATTATTTTTCCACAGAATCTTCCACTACATGCATGTGATTAAATATGCAATGCAACTGCTCTTTATAGAGATAACATGTGTGGCTCTTAAAAGAGCCTTTGTGTTGTGTTGAGCGGATCCTCTACTTTGAGCTGGTGTATTTGGTCACCGCCTTTGTGCCTCAGACACGGCGTGTTTGGCCAGCTCTCGCTAACAAATGTCAAACATGTCAAAACCTAAAACAAAATCTCAATCACAACAAATCAAATTATTACATGCACAAAAAAAAATATATAATATTAAAACACTGCAGAAGCAACAACTTAAAGTAAATTATCATGTTTTCTGTCCCTAAAGATAATAAATTGTGAGTTTGAGTTGCTTGTTTAACTCTCTTTGCTGTTTTCTGCAGATCTTTAGCTCCGCTGAAGCTGTTGGTTCCTCATCACATGTGGTTTTACACGTCCGAGGCCTAGTGTCACTTGTGTTCGTTTTGTTTCCATGAACATTGTAACCATGTTTTAACGTACAGTAACAGGGTTCTGCCCTGACGCTGAGTTTGAGAGTTTGGGGTCGGCTCCGCTGTACATACACTTCCTATGTGGATATTTGAACACTTTCTCCAGTACAAGCCTGGAAATAAACATTTACATTTTACATGTAAACCATATATTATCAAAATAATTATTTTGTCCATGTTTTCTTTTTATTGTCTGTTTAAATGTTATTTAATATATCTTTATGTATGTGTATTCAAATAGTAGATGTATCATTCATCTGGAATGGTACCAGTTTTGAACAGCTTTAGATGTATAGAGATATTTATGACTCAGTTCAAAATGACACCTCTTTTTTTCACAGTTTCTGCCAACAAGGCGATATGAGTTCAACTCTTGTTCAGCTGTGGGATATTAGGTTTACCAGTATTAACCAACTTTATCTTTGTGTTTTCTGTACTGATAACACTGGTTTGTACCTCTAAATACGCGAGGTTGCTGTTCTGTCGTGTGTGTGTGTGTGTGTGTGTGTGTGTATGAGAGAGAGAGAGAGAGACTTAAGGACTCTTCCCTTAAAGCAAAGGTGACCAAAAATGAAATACAAATAAATAAACCATTTAACAGAAAAAACTAATTTAATGAGCAACACAATTCAATTCATTCTCACTCAAAGATGTTAATAGCCATACAACACTCCATGAACCCCAATAAAACCCCAACTTCTTCACGCAGAATAATTAAAATGAAAGAAAGTAATTACGACTAAACCCCAAAAAGTACAAAAATCACATCATATATAAAATAGAAGACATTTACCAGAAAACATACTCCAAATCAAATGAATTTGACAGTAAACATAAACCTCACACAAATGAAAATTTCACATTTCAACGCGTCGAGAGTTTGGAGGTTGGCTGGAAACACGAGGCTGGGATCGGATATACAAACAATAAAAAAAAACAAAGAGAAAACATCAAATGCCCAGCGATCCAGTCCCGTTTACAACAACCATAAAAGCTAAAGCTAAATCAGGCCTGATTAACAGCTGAGAGGAAATGAGATCAGGCCTGACCAGTGGCCTAACAAGCCATCCATAATGTTTGCTCCTGCATTCAATCACAATACCCTAATTTAGTGGAACAAAACTACATACTGTAAAACAATAAATAAAATGATTTATATTCACTTAGCTGACTCAGATCATGTCTGTGCAAAAACAAACAAGGAAGAGCTATCGGATACCGATAGACCCGCCCCCTTTAGTTACTGTTGCTATGTCTGACAAGCTTCGCCGCTCTCACACATCATGTTCTCACGCAGTGAAAAATACATCGCGGAGCAGAGAGGAGACTGACTACACACCGACAGACAGGACAGACCAGGTTACTTTTGGGTTATTGATATTAAACAAAGTCTCCAAATCCATTACCAAATGGATTTGGTAATCCATTACCTGGATTACCAAATCCATTTACCTTTCAAATTTGGTAATTTTTTAAAAGAAATTTAAACAATAAATACTGTTTTGTGGCTCATTAATGTGTCTGACAGATCGCTGTAGAGCCTCAGTTAAAGCTGCTCGTGAACCGATCATCTCTTCCTTCTAGTTCATTTATAGCATCAACTAAACATGAATGAACATCAGAAGGAATGTTGTTTTAACCGCGGAAATATGTCAGTACACTCCGCTTCTCAAGTTCAAATCCTCCAACGTTAATCTACTAACTCTCCTGACTGCTTTGTCGGACAAAATGTCGGATGGCGGATTATGATTGGTCAGATCACCTGTCAATCAAGCTCCCTGCGAAGGGTCAATTCAGAGGCTGCATCTTTCAAAGGCCGCATTCGAAGGCCGATTGTCACAGCGGTGCGGCGAAGGCGGTTTCAATTCGAAGGCTTCTGCAAATCCTGCCTCCAAATGTGATAATTAATAACAATTCATTAATAGTTCATTACATTTATATAGCGCTTTTCTCGACACTCAAAGTGCTTTACATATAAGAGGGGAATCTCCTCAACCACCACCAATGTGCAGCATCCACCAGATGATGCGACGGCAGCCATATTGCGCCAGAACGCCCACCACACATCAGCAGGAGAGGAGACAGAGTGATGAATCCAATTAGTATATATATATATAAATAAATAAATAAATATATATATATATATATATATATATATATATATATATATATATATATATATATATATATATATATATATGGGGATGGTTAGGAGGGCATGATGGACAGAGGCCACTGGGAAAATTTGGCCAGGATGCCGGGGTTACCCCCCTACTCTTTCGAAGGACTGGGTTTTTTTGAGAGAACAGAGAGTCAGGACCTCGGTTTAACGTGTCATCCGAAGGACAAATATGTCCTCCGTTTTCCGTGAAATGAAGGATACAACAGATGGGCTGTGTCCCAATTCAAGTGCTGCATCCTCCGAAGGACCCGGACTTCAAAGGCCGCACATTGTCATTGGTGCGCAATGAATTCTGGCATAGGAAAGAGACGGTTGATACCGGGGCTCCTACGCCGTTTTCAAATCACTATTGTATCACACACTCCCGATCCTTGTATCTAAACGAAAATACCACGTGATTGATTACGTTTGAAGCTTTGAACGTCATGCAGTTTCGGAAGGTCGGGACAGCTGGTTTGATAAAAATTGGCGCTTCGCGACCTCATCTGATGATGCATACAAATGGAAATGATTATCAAGGAGGCATTATTTGAATGATTCAACACTATATTCCCTATAATATAAGGAAGTATATTTGAAGGAGCATTTGAAGGAACCTTCAAACTGGGACAGCCTTCATGAATGAATGAATGAGGCATTCATATGTACTACTGTACACCTTCTACAATAATATCAGTGAATCTCTCCTCAACCACCACCAGTGTGCAGCTTCCACTGGGATGATGCGACGGCAGCCACAGAACAACGGCGCCAGTGCGCTCACCACACACCAGCTATTGGTGGAGAGGAGAGAGGGTGATAGAGCCAATTCAATGGATGGGGATTATTAGGAGGCCATGATTGATAAGGGCCAATGGGTGGAATGAGGTCAGGACTGCAGGGTTACACCCCTACTCTTTACAAGAAGTGCCATGGGAGTTGTAATGGCCACAGAGAGTCAGGACCTCGGTTTAACGTCTCATCCGAAGGACGGTGCTCTTTGACAGTATAGTGTCCTCGTCATTACACTGGGGCGTTAGGACCCACACTGACCACAGGGTGAGCAGCGCCCCCTACTGGCCTCAATAACTCCTAGTAATTCCAGCAGCAACCTGGTTTTCTCAGGAGGTCTCCCATCCAGGTACTAACCAGGCTCAGCCCTGCTTGGCTTCAGTGGGCAACCAGTCTCGGGCTGCAGGGTGATACGGCTGCTGGCTTCATCGAGCTGCTGTAATGCAATCGGCCTTCAAGGATGCAGCCTTTGTATTGGGACACAGCCCACATCTCGAGCTCTCTTCTTCTTCAGTTTTATGGCTGGTAGCACCAACGTCAAGGTGTATTATCGCCACCTATTATTTTTTTTTGGAATGTGGACCCATTTCATAATTATTATTATTTTTCTTAATCAGCTCTGTTCTCTTCAAATATCAAAATACACTCTCTAATCCACAATTAAAATTGTGTTCTTTCACTCCCACCTTTCAAAGTTACCTCCATTTCTCGTTCATTGGAATACTTTTGAGAGACAAATAGCATGCTCTACAGGCTCTTCCATTCCACAATGCTCACATGATCATTTTGGATGTTTATTTATTAGTTTTAAAGTTTTTAAGCTTGGTATGCCCAACCCCTAATCTTGTTAAAATATTTTCCTCTTTGGTGCTTCTTTTAGCTATCCTCACTACTCCTACTTCTTATTGTATTTCATAAAGTTGACGTAGCCTACTGTGTTTCCTGTATCCAATTGCCACTCTTTAGTGGTTTAAGTTTTAGTTATTCCTTTTTGTTCATATTTACTATGTGCTATACTCATGATCTATTTCTCCAAAGCCTATCCCGAGGTCTCCTTTCGAGCGCCTGTTTAAAATCCCTCTAAATCCCGGACTGGCCATGCCCTCTACTGCTAACCACCTCACCGGCTATATATATCTACAGATGTTTAATAACTGTAAAAAATAATGATACAAACATTGACAGCTCTTTGGATAATATAAACGGCCTTAATGTTCGCAAAGCGAGTTCTGCAGACGTATCTCTCTGGTGTTGTGGTTTGTAGGCGGTCCTTGTAGCGGAAGTCAAAGCATTTGTTGTTTCTAAAAGTAGCCGTTCTTGTAAAGTGGGCCTACATTTTTGAAGGCTATTGGTGGTTGAAAATGAAAATACAGAGTCAGAGCAAATCACCTCATTTACAGAGGCTTCTTTCAGCTCATCATTGAAGATGTGTTTTCAACTTTAGTAGCAGCTTGTAGTGAGAATATGACAGAGAGTGTCTTTAGTTTAAGCGGCGACTAATAGAGTTGAGCTAATAGTTGTGGTTTGACTTCTGCTCTGTTTCTGTTCTGTGGTTTTAACCAGAATATAGGAAACATTTATGCCTTTTTTGCATTTTTAGTTTCATAAACCTCAAAATATCTCCATAAGAGCACAGATTCGCATAACGTGCCTGTCCTTTTTATTGACTTCCCCATCAGATCCATCTGTGTGTTCAGGAAGGCGTGAATGAAGCACTTCTCGTTTCTAAAAGTAGTCCTACTTTCATGATGTTGCGGCCGATCATCAGCCCATCTGACCTGAATCCAAATCACCTTATCTGTGTCACTTTGTGTGACTGTATTATTCACTTTCATTTGTAAGCTATTGGTGTTTATTGCAACTGGGGTCTCTGATATTTTGAAAGTAGTAAAATAATGGAAATATCTTAAAATGTATCTCTTGGTTTACTTTCTCATGAATTTAAATAGCAACAATCACACTGGGCTTGAAATGATGACAATTCGCTGCAAGTCTTCTGTGTGCAATAAGATGATGCGTACAATAACAGCAAAGCTGTAGAAGATTTTTACCTGATCATTTTACAGAAATAATGCCCACAATGCCCACAATAATGCCCACAAAACCTCTTACAATACAACCTTAATCTAGATGGACGTCCTGTTACTTTATCCTCTACAGTAAAAGATCTGGGTGTTATACTAGACCGCAACTTGTCTTTTGAAAATCATATTTCAAATGTCACAAGAACAGCCTTTTTCCACCTTAGAAACATTGCTAAGCTACGTAATATGCTATCAGTTTCTGATGCAGAAAAGTTTGTTCATGCATCCATGACCTAGAGACTAGATTACTGTAATGCTTTATTAGCTGGTTGTCCTGCATCCTCCGTAAACAAGCTACAGTTAGTCCAAAATGCAGCCGCTAGAGTTCTTATAGGTCAAGAAAATCATATAACAGCAATTTTATCATCTCTACACTGGTTACCTATTAAGTTCCGTATCAATTACAAAGTATTGTTACTGACCTATAAAGCCCTAAATGGTTTAGCTCCTGTGTATTTAAGAGATCTTCTATCGCCATATAATCCATAGCGCTCTTTAAGATCACTAAATTCGAGGCTTCTGGATATCTAAGTCCACTAAAGGAGGGAGGGCGTTTTCACATCTTGCTCCTAAACTCTGGAATAGCCTTCCTGATATTGTCCGAGGTTCAGACTCGCTCTCCCAGTTTAAAACTAGATTAAAGACGCATCTCTTTAGCCAAGCATTCACATGATGCATCTCATACCTTTTATACTACAGTTAAATCAGATCAAATGCATTCATATTATGAACAGCAGCTACGCTAATTATTTCCCATCTGCCTTTTTTGTTGTTATCTCGGGACGCCTGTCCCGAGATAACTCAAATAGAGTTTGTCAGCTCCAGTTATATATCCAGCCTCTCATGGAGACTTCAGATGCCCCAACGCCTGTGATGAGACGACTCGACGCCTGTGAAGAGACGACCCAACGCCGGCGATGTTATGCCCTAAATTTTATGATTAACTAACTGTATTTTTGTATGTATATTTTGAAATGCATTTTCTGTAAAGCTGCTTTGAAACAATATGTATTGTGAAAAGCGCTATACAAATAAACTTGAATTGAATTGAATTGAAAATAATGACAAACGCATTGGATAACTTGTTAATTATGAATATTCCTTTTATTGCAGCAATATTTCAAATGCATCCACTTTTTTAGCAGCAAGCAATGCGGTAGCGATATTTACCTGTGCAGATCAGCGCTGGTCAAACTGAGGTGAACGTTGTTCGACTCGACGACTCTTTTCTCCCTGATTTCTGCCACTCTTTCGTCTGCTTTCAACACGAGGCCTTTTGCATCTTAAATTACTCTAATTACAATGACTTCTTATCATTGAGGTCAGACACAGATTTATTCTTACATGTTAATATTGCTTTATACAGAATAACATCTATCAATTTTCCATCATAAATTGCGATGTGCTTGCGATGTGATTAGCTTGATGCTAAGTGTAGCTCTAGTGCATCTGTTACCCAACTGCCATTTTATGATTGGTCAAAATAATTCTAGTACACAGCATTATAGCTAGTTTGTGTTTCTGGTGTAGTACCAATGTACAAAAGGCCCTTAATGAGTCAAACATGTATAATTAATCTGGAAACATTACTTTGTATGTCCAGTAGGAGGCCATCACTCAAGTTCATTGCAAGAATGCATCAGCCTTTTTTTTTTTTTCAAAAGGGGAAGAGGTTATGAAGCATATGGAAAACTTATGAGATACATACACAGGAAAACATTTTTTTTTATTGGTCAGCGCCACCTATCGTTGTAATTATCCGAAGACGATCAATTTTGCAATTTGCATTCGATGTGTGTGCGTCACGCTCGCTCGGTGTGGAAGGGCCTGTACACCAGTTGCCCTAAACTAGATGTCACGTGGTGACTTCACTATGCACTGTCTGTAGTGTGTGGCAGTGTGAAGTGTGAGAACAATTACTGAAATAACTTTTTTCAAGTATAGATGACCAGAGCTGAAACAACTTGCACCAAAAGAGTAGCTAAATATCTTAGAGTGGATCTCTCTTTTCATTTCTTCAATTTTTTTGTCATGTACTTCTGTGTAGAGTTTAGTCTGCTCCTCCCTCATCTCTTCTTGAAGTGTGAAATGACTGTTTAAACACAGGAAGTGTGTGTTTTAAGCACACAGCGCTGTTAAAACAGTTTATTAATGTGGCAGCATGGGCTCCAGTGCACTGCCTATCATCTGTGAGTATTTTATTATATTCTACTATCTTCTTTTTTCTGTTCCTAATGCAATGTGTTCAGCTGAAGATGGGATAATATCATGATTGTTGTGTAGAAGAGTCTATGAATCCACAGTCTCACTGTATTCTTCATTGTTCAAATTCATTGTGATGATATGTTGTGTGTTGATCAGATAGAGAGTTGGATGATGCATTTATCTATGTGATAATGTTTGTAAAAGATGAGGGCAATGTGCACATGTATTTTTGCTTAGTTTTGTTGTAATGTTTCTTCCTATTTCAAATAGTTGAGCTAAATCAGTTTTCTGACGACTAAGATTTCTCCTAAATAGCAGTAAAAGTTATTAGTTAATAGTTTTCTCTTAAAACCTATTGGCAAAGCTGCTGAGACCAACTTTTACTAAGGAATACAGAAGCTAAGAGAAAAGGCGGGATTTTGCTATGGATGATGTCATCACGCTTACTAAATGACCACAGTGATTGGCTGATGGGGGAGCGGTCTCTGTCAGTGATATAATCATAGAAATATTGTAAGAATGAGGCAGGGCCTGAGTGGGACCCATTTTCAGCCCGGGATTTTAATGTCTAAGACCAGCATGTTACACAGCTGTATAAAAACCTTGATATTGTCTTGATTCCTTTTTTTATTTACAAGGGAAAGAGAGGATTGATTGCCTCAAAAACTGTTCCCTAATTTACTTTTAAGAACAGATGGATAATTCAAATGTTTTCCATTATTTTGACAGGGGAAAAAAACAACATACAAGGAAGAACATAAACCTATCATCTAAACTTTTATTTTACAACTATTATCTGTTCTGTACATGGTAGATATAGGCCTATGCGGATTCCCCTTCTCTCTCTGGGTGGGTATGCGCATGTGTAAGAGAGAGAGAGAATGCGCGCTCTCTGCCAAGTGACATGAGATAAATATATTAATGCATAAACTGATCCGTTGCTTTAAAGGTGCAGTGTGTGAATTTTAGCGGCTGCTAGTGGTGAGGTTTGCGAATTGCAACAGCCAGTCACTTTGGCCTATCCCTCCTTTCTCAAACTCGAAGGAGAAGCTACGGTGGCCGACGTAACCAGCACATTTCTCCCCACATAGCAAACCCACAACACAGCGAGGGAGAGGATTAGTAAAAGTTTAGCTGGCTATATGAGCTGTTATGCTGTAGGCTAATGTTAGTGTTTTACGGTCAATAGTACTAATCAGCTGATCATCTCACGAACGTAACCGGCACATTTACCCCCACATAGCAAAGCCATAACACAGCAAGGGAGAAGAACTAAGTTACATGAAACAATATAACTACATATTTTACACCAGGGAAAAGTCACTTCTCACGGTGTCTATGGCTAGCTTCTAGGTAATGCTAACATTATGAAACAACAGTTTTCATTTGCATTGTTAAAGTTGGAATACCTTAGCAGAAAACAGGACACTTCGGCGTCGCTTTGAAAGCCTTTTTCCCTCATAAGACCCTTCCATTGGTGAAAAGCCACACCGATGTTGACCCGTGATTTTTGCCTTCGTTTCTCCCTTATTTTTCTGGCTTCATCATACTTCCTCTTCTTCTAAGCAGATTTACCCTCCGTCGGCTCTTGTCCTAAACAATATCTGTGTTGTGTGCCCGCGGTTATGTAGATATAAATGACTCATTCTAAGGTAATAAAAACATAACGGTTCATTAAGTAAGGTCTTTATACACCACTGAAAACATAGTTATGGATCTTATATTGCATTTCTGTCAATAGATCCTCAGAAATAATACACAGTGCACCTTTAAATGCAAAGTAAATGTGTGAATAGAGAGAAAGCGGACGCAGAAGTGAAGTGACTCGTCTTACGATGTGCGTAACGCTATATAGGTCTAATAATAGCCTAATATGTAACCGCTGTGAAGAGCGGTGCACGCGCAAGCGACGGAATTGCGGGTGTACGAGCATCGCTTGCGCGGTCTTCGCCGCTACTACAATCGCCTGCGATTTGCCGCTGTGTCTCTCATTGAAAAATAACTCTGACTTGCGCTTTCTGCGTCCCGTGTGAAACTGCCTTTATGTTGAGGTCCAATTTTTGAGCGGCCCACCGGGAATTCTCCCGATTCTCCCGATATCCACTCCGGGCCTGGAACGAGGTATCATGTTGCCATATTCAAATAAAGATGTTAAAACATAGGCTTGGGGTCACTATTCATATCTTCAGTTAATTGTGAGCCTCTTAAATGTCTACATCTCCAGAGATTGCTGAATTCAACCAACAAATGGTGCTTTATAAACAATTCGGGAAGAGCATGTTCAAATGGTCTATCTATATAATCCTCTCGAGAGGAGGTATATATATGTATATATATATATATATATATATATATATATATATATATACAGGGCAGTACTCTGGGTTTGGGATAAACTATGAGCTCTGAGCCCTCGATCTACTCGGACAGCACGCTAAATACACTTATTTAACTCGTTTACTCTATTCACCTTCGAACGTTTGTGTGAAGATGTGAAAACAACTGCCACAGGTAATTGGACATTGTTTATTTATTTATTAATCATTTATTTTTGCCGTTTTTGCTTTTTATCATGATAAGACAGTGACAGGAAGCGAAGTGGGAGAGAGAAAGTGGGAGAGAGAAAGTGGGAGAGAGAAAGTGGGAGAGAGAAAGGGGGGATCAGGAAAGGTTCACGAGCCGGAACTCGAACTCGGGTCAACCGAGCTTCCCACAAGGCTATCGGTGCAGATGATGGGACGATGACTACGTTTACATGTGCACCAATAATGCGATTATTTCTAATCAGTTTTTTTTCTAATTTCTAATTTTTGCCGTCGTGTTCTTCACACCGTCTGGATGAAGATACGGAGCAGAGACTGTGCAGTGAATGATTTGTGTTGACAGAGTTGGAGAAGAGAAAACTTCAGAATAATGTCACAGAGTTCGTTCATGAAGTTGTGTGTGAACAACACGCGGCATCTGTGTGGACGCGAGCACAAACGCATTTTGGTCCGAGCGGTAATAATGCGATTAAAGGAGTAGTTAACTTTAAAATGAAAATTAGCCCATGATTTACTCACCCAAGCCATATAGGCGTATATCACGACTTTCTCCTTTCAGACGAATCAGAGTTATATTAATAAACACCCTGACGCTTCCGAGCTTAATTAATAAGGTGTTTATTAATATAACTCTGATTGTCTGAAAGAAGAAAGAAGAAAGTCATATACGCCTAGGATGGCTTGGGTGAGTAAATCAAACTAATTGATTATGTAGCTCTCTCCACAACAACACAGACACAGGTCGGTTCCTTTAAACGGGCGTTTTAATTCTTTGGCTCATCTTGTTTACGCCATGAGAACTGTATTCATAAATGAACATAGTGCAAACACATCAGCATATTATACAATATAGTCTTAAAGGAAACGAGATACACAAAAAATAATGCTTTCCACACATCAAACAAATCTACATGTGAAACAAATACCTCGTTGGCTGCTTGTCATGAAAAGAGGTCCTTGAGTCCTTTAACTAAATCTTCTTTACTGTCCCTTTTTGACTTGACAACACTTCATTTAAACTTAAATTTCAACTTTCAGAGCCTATTTAGGCGTCCGCTCATCATCAGTCCATCAGGGGCGACGTAATACTTCGTCATTTCCGCTAAAGTGACGCATTCTCGCACCTTACGTTTAAAGAGACATAAATGAAATTACATAACATTACATCAAATACACATTTTACATTGTACCTCTAATAGATGAATGCATGAAATGATGGATTTAATTATAAATGCATTAATTATGAAACAAATACATGAACATCTGTTAACAGCAATTACAGATTATTTTCAAATTGACCGCAATGATATTCTCCATCATTCAATGTATAATTTTATGTAAATTTTTATGTTATGTCGTTGTAGATTAAAATCTATAAATCAAAATATTTTTTGCATTTATGAAGAAAAGGCTCAGTTTCCAGAGCTAAAATGGTGTTCAGTGTCGTTGGGCAGATTTGAGGCAGATTGCCAGCAACAGC
This sequence comes from Phoxinus dragarum, assembly GCA_033366665.1. Classification (NCBI taxonomy): domain Eukaryota; kingdom Metazoa; phylum Chordata; class Actinopteri; order Cypriniformes; family Leuciscidae; genus Phoxinus; species Phoxinus dragarum. The sequence continues at coordinate 78,787 of JARPMJ010000330.1, read as the reverse complement.
CGTTTTAGGATTGTTTGTGATTTGGTTTTAGTGACAGGAGACCTCTTGACTAAGCCTGACTTTTCACATATTTAGAAGCTGGTTTTAGTGCTAAAAACCTTTGTGAAACTCTTAGAGCAAAAATGTAGGATTCCTAAATATTAGGACTGACTATTAAAATGAATGCCCATTAACGAGTTTGCTTGCCCATAAAATCTTTAAGATATTAGGTTAAACTTATTTGGCTTGCTGTCCACTGGAGAGGGGCTCGATGAAGCAGCGTCAACTCGAGCTCTGATATAGTCATATATACGTTTAGGAACTTCATTTATTTTTAAGAGTTTTAAGAGTTAGGAGCTACTTTTTGTCACAACACACACACAAATAGATAGATCCAAGTGAAAATGTAATAGGGTAATCCGTAATCGTACACTCTAAAAAATGCTGGGTTGTTTCAATCCAATTTTGGGTAAAATATGGACAAACCCAGCTGTTGGGTTACATTTTTACATTACATTTTTAACCCAACGTTTGGGTTTGTCCATATTTTACCCAAAATTGGGTTGAAACAACCCAGCATTTTTTAGAGTGTAAGTCATCCAGGCCAAGGGTCAAAAATCCATACAAAGGAAGTTCAAAACAAGAAACAAAACAGGCAAAAGATCTCAGAAGTGCAAGTGACATTAAACAAGGACTCCATGACAATGAATGAAACAGACAGGGTATACATAAGCAGATACAAACAATGTGAGTGGAAATAGCTGTGTGCAAATGACCAGTAATGAGTACAGGCAAAGTCGTATGGGAAATGCAGTTCATTATGTGATGGTGACGGTATGGGGAAGAGACCTCTAGTGGACACCCAGGGAACACCAACCAGACACTGTGACACTTTTAGCCTTGGGATGTTTTGTGAATACGGCCCCTGGTGTATTTGTGTTGATGTGAGTAAGTGTTCAATGATGCTGTATCTTTAAATAAACTCTCCATCAGAGACTCAGAGAGTTTGAGAACAGAGACCGAACACACAATCAGCTTCTCGATCACTTCTCTTTCTCTCTGACCATCTTAAGAAATAATTGCCAAAGGTATTTGGACACTTAAATCACTCGTAGATGTGTCTGAGTTGCATTACATTTGACACAGTTTATCAAACCAAGTGGAATCTTCCATCAAATGACGCTCAAGCTTTTCTCAGAACTAACTTCTCTTTTCTGAGACACTGTTCAGTTGTTAATAAGCTGGTCTCAGTGTCATTTTTTATTGGATGTTTAAAGTCAGTTCAAACTGGCAGAATAACCACAGGTGTATGTGAACATTTGAACTGCATTTTTTTTACATATTCTGAATACTTTATTTTGTGAAATGTTTGGAGTGAAAACTGAGCTTCTTCTATATTCATTTATATCACTTGTTTTGATAGATTGCATGTTTTACAACAACCTAAATGATCTCAGATCAGTCGCCGATCCCGTGGAACCTCGAGCTGCCGGCAAAAACACACGATAGTCTCCATTCATTCTCCAATCAAAAAATCAACAGATTCGGGAACCTCTCTGATTGGTGGATCTCACATAGAGTCCCGGCGCATCATAATGCACACACTCAGTTATATTTAGCATTACCACATAACCTTACACTCAAGATCGTGCATGTCTGTTTTGTTTTTTTCTCGCACAATGATGAATTTTAAGTCACTGCATAATCATCAGGTTTATCAGCTAGAAAGCAATGTGCAACAACACTCATGGAAATAATGTTTGTTTTTATTTGGTTTGTAATGTACTTGGAGTCAGTATGTTTCTCTTCACGAGACACACATAACTGTTGTGTAATGCAGAGTCATGCACAGGTCCTGTTCACTAAACCCGTAACCACAGCATAACTAAACAGAACACCAGTTATCCAACAGTTCCTTACCCGACCCGTTTGACATAAAGACCGTGACCCGAACCACACCTGCTTTAAAATGCTGTTGTCTCTCCTAAAGCTCTGCAGTGTTAAAGTTGGTCCTCAGCTTGAAACATTGTGGAGTCGGGGAAACCACCGGCAGAAACATACATCTATGTCTCAGGACCCCCTAAAAGGACCCATGAATAATCCACTCAGACCACCCCATTTTCTGTCCATTTACATTATGAACCTCAAAAGCACTGAGTCATGCGCCGGGTTCTCTTTCTGGTTCTTGTTAAATGCCAGTTCACACTAACAAACGCTGACCAATGCAGACAATCACCAGATTACAGTATGTCACTCCTCAGACATTTAATAAATCCCCAAAACAAGCGCTGACCAGTGCCAACAGAGACAGAGAAACACATTGATCCGACAGAATCTGAGTCTTTGTTGCAGTTGGTCGTCGCTGTCGGTACAGTGTGAATGGGCCTTAACTGAACTGGATTTGGTTCATTAAAGTGTTGTATATGTGAAACACACTAAGTGTTCAAATTCTTGTGTGGCCACTATAAAGTCACAATGAAGCTGATGGTGTCAACCTCAAACAGGAAGTGATGTTGTGTCTCAAACACTTTGACCTAATTTGGTTTGGACTTCTGAAGCTTGTTTTGTCCCAGTGAAGAATCAGTGATGGGAAACTACCTTAATAACTATTAATAAGCAGTAAAATATGAGTTTATAGAGGCAAAAGTTATAGTTAATAGTGAATATGTGTTCCCCTGTTACCACGTTAATCATATTAATTTTAGCTTGTAATGTGTGTATGCGAGTGTCTTAAAACACACACAAAAAGATTTTTTTTATGTAATGTCATAGTGTCATGAAATATGCATGATTCTATATGTTAAATATACTTTTCATGTTTTACAAAAAATAAGCAAACGCAAACAGGGTAACGGAGGGAATGATAAAAAATGTATATGGAACATGAATAGTTGTATAAAAAAGCAAAAGATACAGAGTTGCAGAGATTCACTGACTGATCACAGTTGTTGATGTGAATAATATAGTTGATATAGTATAATAGTATGTTGATATGTCTGAAGCTCAGTGGTTCAAACTGCTGCATTATTGTTGAGCATCAGAGAATCAGTGAATCCGTCATTGAATCCGTCAGTGAATCCATCAGTGAATCCATCCGTGAATCCGTCAGTGAATCCATCATTGAATCCATCAGTGAATCCGTCATTGAATCCATCAGTGAATCCTTCAGTGAATCCGTCAGTGAATCCGTCAGTGAATCCATCATTGAATCCGTCAGTGAATCCTTCAGTGAATCCGTCAGTGAATCCGTCAGTGAATCCGTCAGTGAATCCATCATTGAATCCATCAGTGAATCCATCAGTGAATCCTTCAGTGAATCCGTCAGTGAATCCGTCAGTGAATCCATCAGTAAATCCGTCAGTGAATCCATCAGTGAATCCGTCAGTGAATCCGTCAGTGAATCCGTCAGTGAATCCGTCAGTAAATCCGTCAGTGAATCCATCAGTGAATCCGTCATTGAATCCGTCAGTGAATCCGTCATTGAATCCGTCATTGAATCCGTCATTGAATCCATCAGTGAATCCATCATTGAATCCATCAGTGAATCCATCAGTGAATCCGTCAGTCAATCCATCAGTGAATCCGTCAGTGAATCCATCAGTAAATCCATCAGTTAATCCGTCAGTCAATCCATCAGTGAATCCGTCAGTCAATCCATCAGTGAATCCTTCAGTGAATCCGTCAGTTAATCCGTCAGTGAATCCGTCAGTGAATCCATCAGTGAATCCTTCAGTGAATCCGTCAGTGAATCCGTCAGTGAATCCATCAGTGAATCCATCAGTAAATCCATCAGTTAATCCGTCAGTTAATCCGTCAGTGAATCCGTCAGTGAATCCGTCAATACTTTTTGTGTGCAAAAAATAACAAAATAACAACTTTATTCAACGATCTCTTCTCTTCCACGTCGTTCTCCTCCGCTGTTGGCGTAGTGTAAACCGTGCCGCGCTTCTGGGTTCTACGTCAGAATGTCCAACGCTATCTCACGACCAATTCGTACGAATTTGTACGAGTGATTAAAAGGTGGCTAATTCGTACGAATTTGTACGACCTCACTCGTACGAATTTGTACGATTTGTCTAAACCCACGTGATGGGTAGGTTTAGGGGCGGGGTCAGGGGTAGGTCATTCGTATGAATTCATACGATTTTGGCAACTCGTAAAATATGTACGATTTAGCAAAAAACGTACAAATTCGTACGAGTGAGGTCGTATGAATTGGTACGAATTATCCACCTCGTAAAATTCGTACGAATTGTCGTGAGATCGGATTGGAATGTCGGCTCATTACGACGTCTTTCTGGGCCTTCAAAGTTTCAATGACGTTGCTTCCAATGTGGGGTCAGAAGCTCTCGGACTTCATCAAACATATTAATTTGTGTTCTGAAGATTAATGAAGGTCTTACAGATTTGGAACAACTTACCCTAATGAGTAATTAATGACAGAAATGTAATTTTTGGGTGAACTAACCCTTTACAAGCTGGAGAATAAACCATCAGTTCTCATCTGAATGAGAATCAGAACAGAAAAACACTTTCAGTTCATGTAGAATTAACTCTAGACATGTTTCAGTGTGTGATTTACATTGTGTTGAATGAATGGAAAAGCTTCATATCTGTGTTTCTTCTGCTTTTAGTGCTGATGTCCCTCATTCACTCTGGACTCAGTCAAGATGGGACGGGTGATGAAGGTACTATATGCATTATTACAGTAAATTGTATTTATTTAACAAATGTGGGTTGTGTTGTAGTTGTTTTTTGTTTTGTGTTTTTGGATCAGATCAGGACCCCACATTTGTCTCTTTGCTGATGTTTATGTCCATATGTTTCTGCCACACATTTTCACACAGCATCATCTGTCTGTGTAGTTCCTCTTGCTGCTGTTTATTCAGTCAATCAAACACAGTTGTGCAGTTGTAGATCAGTCAGACATTCTTTCTGTTGAATCCTGGTGACTGTAAACAGCCGCATCTACGGCCAGAACAGGTTCTGTTCAACAACCGCCGCCAAACGCTTTCTCATCAGTCCAAAAAAAGGTTTTTGGATAGTATAATATCTCCTTTAAAATAGGTTTGTGATGCATTTGGACAGTTGAGCTTCAGAAACTCAGATGATCATGATTAAAAAAAGGATGGAAAATGGTTTTATTTGTAAAGAAGGGCAAGTAGCCTAACAACAAGGAAATTAAAGAAATATGCACTATTAGAAGGATGAAAAAATATGCAAATTATGTGTAACCCTCTAATTTAAACATATTTTGCTGGTGCTAAAAATGTGTAGAAAAAAATACACATTTGTGTTAAACAATTAACACAACTTGGGAATTTACAGCATTTAACACAGTGTGTGTAGTAGACTGATGTGCTTGACACACTGTTATTTTTTTTAATGCGTTATGTAAATTAGCTAGTTGAACTGAACAGAATCCAGTCAGCCCATGTAGTCTGTTAATGACAGTGACTTGTCATCAAATTTGTACTTGTATATTGTTGTAAATAAAACATCATATAATAATCATAGTTCATCATGTTAATCACCCTCGCTGACTGCTAGTAAGATTTTGAATCCGTCTTCATGTTTTTACTTATATTTATTTACAAAAACAATATTTTTGCTTGCTGTTTCCGAGTTTTGCGGCCCATACACTTTAAACAGGGCGGAGGAGAGAACGATTGCTGCTGTGAAGATATTCTTTATTAGTTTTTTTACACAACAACTATCGCCTTGTCTTGTCGTTAAAGTAGTGTATATTTATTTACATATGAATAATCATTTGAAGTGTATTGTGTCTTTTGTACAATTTGAACATTTAAGTCACTTTGGATTATAAATCGCAGCACCCGATGATAGAAAATGCTAATTAGTCTGAAAATACAGTATAGCACTAGCCTGGGAAAACCCAGACCACTTCCGGCAAATTTAGATTTGCTCTGCAAGTGGGTCTGGCAAAGAGCCCATTGAAACCAAGGGGGTAATCCATCCGCCGGAAACTGAAGACTCCCCGGGCGCCGCCATTGTAGCGGACCCCGACCTGCTGTTAGCATTCCATTGACTCCCATTCATTTTGGCGTCACTTTTGACAGCGAATAACTTTACATCTGAGGCATTTAAAGACGCCATTTGTCCATTATTTATTTCTAAAGAAACACGACAATGTATAAAAGGCTCCATTACCTTGTACCTTACGTTATGGCCCCGTAGAAGCAGTTTTTGTAAAAAATAGGCTAACGATTGCGTCATAACCACGAGACTCTCTGTCGCACTGTAGAGAAATTACCGTATAGACCGGCGGAGAAGCTCACGGGCAATCGGGGGGACGTTGAGGCATAAAGTCTGATAAAGTCAAGAGAGAAGCCCACAGAGAGTGATAAAGTTGCTCCTGCTGCTCATGGACAGCTAATGCTCACGCTCTCCATCTCTGCGAGATTCGGAAGGGAATGATTCAGATTTCTCTCTGCACAGCGACTAGAAGACAGAAAACTGTCAGACACGTTGCTCACGTCACCAAGCTCAGTTTGAGTCTGCGCAGTTCGCCTGGCGATCAGGAAGTGAGTGCTTCAAACGGGCTTCACTTTTCTCCGTTGAAATCTATGGGGTCGCTGTGTCCATCTTATATACTGTCTATGATTGAAACCCATTTCCAATCCGTCGAAATCGCGGCACCAATCAGAAACGTTGGGGCGGGCTTTACACGATGACGACAGAGCAGCGACGGTGACGCAGATTTTGTACATTACAGAGATGGATGCCGCTATCGCGTCTGTTTCAAGCGATTTCAAATGGTCATTTACAGAAACGGCAAAAGTTGTCAGAAGCCATTGCTACATCTTCCTGAAAAACACAAACAGAGAATTGCTGAGAGTCTCAGATGTTTCTCTGTCGCTCTGATTGGTTTTAGTCTATCCAATTGCGCCCATTGCCATTTGAGCGACGTCCGTTGGTGACGCCCCTGTGGAAATGAATTGTCTATGGATCTTTGCCAGACCCTAACTCAGTTACAACTGAGAGTGGTCTGGGTTTTCCCAGGCTAGTATAGCACATTATTTCATGGACCCCTGTTATTGGTTGCGGACCCGACTTTAAGAACATAAACCACAGTTTATAATTAGGAAAAATGTTGTCATGTTATTCCGACACATTTCTTTATCCTGTTTAAAGGGCCACGCACAAGCCTACTGTAGGTGTGTGTGCACAATACTTCAGTCTGACCACATTTTTATTAAAGAGATGCAAGAATGAAATTCAAACAACAGAATATCACATTACACAACATTAGAATTAGGTTATACATTCCATAAAACATTAATTACGAGTAAATACTTTACAAATTAAACAATAATAATGTTCATATTGCTATACTTTACTTTCTGATACAATCATCACATTTTAAATTAAATTGAAGTCGTTAAAAAAATAAAAATAAAAAATGTTAATTGTAAAAATATTTTTTTTACATTGAATTTAATTGTATGCATTCTGCCATAACAAATTAATACATTTCTGTCCAAATATAACTTCTGTCACAAAATATGGAACCTTGAGACTCAGACCTTTCTGACAATATGTGTTTTGTCAAGATTAGAAAAGGTTTTGCCTTTGAATTGTAACAGCTTTCGTCGCGCCGCTGTAATGCAGCCGACCTTCGAATGCGGCCTTTGAAAGACGCAGCCTCTGAATTGGGACGCGGCTAATGAGATTTGTTCTAGAGCGTCACACACACACACACATGCGTTCAGCTTCATGTTTAGCATATTTTATGCACTTTTGAAACAAATCACTCAAAAGTAATTTTTAGACCTTATTCAGAGCTTGCGCCATGACAGGTGAAAGCGAGGCTGTGAGGGATACATTTATGGAGTTAGAATCATGACAAAACCTCACACACACACAAAACTAAAATCTTTCAAGTACAAAAAAAAATCCTTCGAGTAAAAAACAAAATTCTTCAAGTACAAAACAAAATTCTTCAAGTACAAAACAAAATCCTTCAAGTAGAAAACAAAATCCTTCAAGTACAAAACAAAATCCTTCAAGTAGAAAACAAAATCCTTCAAGTACAAAACAAAATTCTACAAGTATGAAAAACTGTCACTTGACTTTTGTCACTAATTTTCCGCCTTGCTGATCCACACACAAATGCCTTCAGATCCACACACGCTAGTAAACGGTCATGTAATTCGCAGTCCACAACAGCAGGTGGCGTTGTTACCGACTTGCTTGACGCCGCCACGGACATGGAAAGAGAAGAGAAGAAGAAACGCTAACGTGGTGGCGGACGTTTTTTGAACACGATGAGCGGCCAACAGGTGAGTTTACAGTCGTTGCTGGTGAAAAATCCAATGTTAGTATATATTTAGTTAGTAAATATCAAACTCCAGACATGTCTGTCGTGGGTAGGGTGAATGGCCGTAGCTAGCTATGAGGTCACCGAGGTCCGGACCGCGGTCATTTTTATTTATATTAAAAAATAAAATGTCAAGCTCTCTGAATGATTAATTAGCCGTTTTAAAACCACTTCATATGAGTGTTTGCAATTCATGTCGCTACGAGAAGGTAACGTTAGAACAGTGAACGTGTTGTTCAGAGCGTGTTGTGAGGGCGCGGGTGCAGCCTCCGTGTTGCCAGATCCACCTATTATACGTCTTTTGGACTCGTTTTCCCATTTATTGTGACACTTTTGTGGGAAGTTGAATGTTAGGCTAGTGATATATTAATTTTCTTTTCCAAAACACAAGCTTTGAACTTATTTCGGATTATTATAATTTTTTTTGGATGTTTTTTTCGGTTCTCGGTGACCTCATAGCTAGCTACGGCCATTCACCCTACCCACGACAGACATGTCCGGAGTTTGATATTTACTAACTAAATATATACTAACATTTGATTTTTCACCAGCAATGACTGTAAACTCACCTGTTGGCCGCTCATCGTGTTCAAACAGGGTGTCTGTTACAAGCTGAATAAAGACGCTACACATACACCGGGTTAAGATACGTGTATTTATATCTTGCAGAACTCACAAGCGCGCACAGCACAACAACTGCTGACTTCCTGTTACATGTTAACATACCCAAGTTCTCCACAAGGTGGAGCTGCTGCCTAAACAGTACAACAGGATACACTGTAACAGTGTCCGCGGGGTCTTAAAAAGTATTAAAAGTTGATAAATCTATTTTGGGAAATGCCTTAATAGGCTATTAGGCTAAAAAGTCTTAATCCCGATTTTATGAGGTATTAAATTTTGTTCAAGCTTTGTCCAAAGAGTTTGACTCCAAAAAGTATGCATGAATATATTTATTTTCCTCCCCATTAGCTACTAATAAAAACAACGGTGTATAAAGCACTGTTTATTTCATTTGTATATTAAGTTATGTGTATCTTTGTTCTTAATTTTTAATAACAAAGAAAATAATGACAAAGATTTTTTTATCTTCGCCACTTTGGCCTAAATGTCTGCCATTCTTTTTATTTTATATTTTGTTACCTAAGGCTTTGTTTTTAAAATAGGGACATTAGTTTGGCTGTAATGCTCAGTCACTTGAAAAATTAAAAGGAATCGTGATAAAATCGTGAATAGTGATTTTCCGGAAAAAAAATTGTGATATTATATTTTTGCCATATCGCCCACCCCTAACTTGAAGTGGCGATGAGGTCTTGAAATATTTTGAGAAGGTCTTCAAAAAGTCTTAAAAAGGTATTGAAATTAACTTCAGGATTCCTGTCAACCACACTGAGTTTGTTTGTGAATAGTTGGGTGTGAGTAAAACACGTTTTGTGCGTGTGTGAGGTTTTGTCATGATTCTAACTCCATATTACATTTACCGTTTTCAATGGTATCCGCTGAAAAAGCTGTATAAAGCTCATAGATCACTTATAATTTCCCACAGATCATATTGTCTGGGGGTTTTTGTCCACTGAAATTTCCTGGAAAGATATTTTTTAGTGTTTCGTCAGCAGAACAATCCAAAAAACACATTAAATAACAGTAAAACCCACTGAAGATGTATGTCTATCTACAGACACTGTAGCTGTCGCAGATAGTGTATTTTATTGCTGAATATTTGTGTCACCTTTTAAAAGTTTTTTTATAAATGTTGTATAATACTTGAATACTTATTTGGGAATTTGATTTGAATGATAGTTTGGCAATAGTGACACCCACTGGAGAAAATGAGTAACATAAGACGTACTGGTCATGTGATTTGATTATTTGCGTGAACACAGAAAAAACAGAGAAACACGAGGTCACATACGAATTTAGAGGTGTACTGTTTGATGAATTGTTTGATCAGAAAATGTCAATCCTGATTGGAAGGCACACGGTATGTTTGCATATATCTTGGTTATCATTTATTTATCATTTAAGGTACTGTGTTGATTTCAGTTTAATACGCTAAATGAACGACGTCATGGCAAAATCACTTCTTCACGAATTTGATAGTAATTTTGGTTTATTTTTTCACCGTTTTTTCACGGTGTCCATTTTATGTTTGTGATGTTGATTGTCCTGGTTCTTGAGAGGAAGACATTAAAGGGATAGTTAACTTTTAAATTAAATTTTGGTATGTTTTAGCTTACCTCAAGGACATCCAAGATGTAGGTGTCTTTTTTTCCACAGTAGTTTCAATTTTGATATTTTTAGGTCAAACCGTTCTTGTCTGACAGTCATATCCCAGATAGCAAACAGTCACTGAAACTATGTTAAATCAACATTCCGTTGTCAACGTTAAGTCATTGAATCAACGTCGAACTCTGATGTTGATTCTACATCATTTTGCAGCTGTTTTAATATTGAAACAACATTGAAATCCCATCCATATATCAACGTAATTTCAATGGTATTTCAATTATCAGGAATATTGAAACAATGTTGAAATTTCAACTGAACTAAGGATCAACGTGATTTCAATTGAATTTCAATCGTTATTAAGCCATAGAAAATGATTTCTATGCATACGAAATTAATGCCCTATATTAAATAGCCTATGAATATCCTGCTTTATCTACAACCAGGATGTTAAAAAGTGAGGAAACATTTGAAAGCTGCCTATAGCCTAGCCTATAAAACACTGACCACACCACAACGTTTAAGGTAAAAACAAATTCATTTTATTAGCCTTATTTCATTATTTGTCCTCTTTAGCCAATTTACAGTTCATGGTCCTCTGACGTCTGAATGGTGTCGTCCACTCCCTCCTGCTCGGTCTTAAGCCCCGTTCACACCGCCAGCGACACGCAGCGACAAAGCGACAAGATCCCATTCATTTCAATGGAGCGCTGGCGACTTTCGGCGACGCGAGCAACAGTGACCGTTGGCGACAGAATGTGGGCGTGTCAAGCGACAGGAGACAAGCGGCAAAAGTTCAGAAATTTAAACTTTATGCAAATGAGAAGCGATTTTCGCGAGCGACAACCAATAGGAAAGAAGACTTTCAGTGGAGCTCACGTTACGTCACCGTCTCGGAGTGCAGGCAAGACAGAGTTCGAGGGCAATTTCACTTATATGTTTTGACTAACCACATTCATGGATATAATAAAATGATGCATGGAAAAGAAACTGTCGACAGTCTCAGTGAGTTTAATTCATTTATAGTTCGAGTGTTGTAAGTTTTTGATGCAAGTTTAGCACTGCTGCAGTTCACTTTACAGTTTCCCCTGCATTGTGTTGACTAGAGACAAGAAACTGTATTATTTGTCAAATAGGAATGACGTTTTATTCATTAATGACCGTATGAGTGAGTTTAATTTGTTGCTTGATCGATCGTTAATCTAGTAAATGATTTAATCCACTGAATACTGCTATGGGAATATAAAAACACTTTCCCAACAGCATACCGTTTCTTTTGAGCCTATAATTTCTAGTCAAATTAAAATAATATAAAGTTAATCATCACTTGTGATGGTATTTAGTATAGATATGGCCAGACGTCCAGTCAACCAATAACATTAGTGCGACAGCACTACCAACGCCCACAAGCGACTTCACAGTACAGAGACTAGCGAAACACAGCGACAAAATCGCTGGCGGTGTGAACGGGGCTTTAGGCTGAACAGCCACTTTTGCACAGTCAGCAAAGTTAAATTAGGTGACGCCGGCTGTCCCCATCTGCCTTAAGAGCGTCTAAAACAGAAAATACAAGTACAATGCAAAAAATTTGCCTTTAAGTTAAACAGAGAACACCCACATATTTGCACACTTGGAAATAAATTCAGTTGCCGCTAGGCCTACGCGCTCAGAAAAAGTGCATGTCAGAACAAAACGCCAATTAAATGTATAACCGGCAAAGCTTTAAAGCACGAGCAAATAATAAACTTTTGTGATTAAGTGCACGAATAAGTGCAGTGTTCTGTGAGTGTAACTGCCGCTGCGTTAACGTGTGATGTGAACGTATACGTCGAGTTGTACAGTGTGGTACGGAGGCGAAATAACTGAATGTGCGCTGTAGCACGATATCATATTTCTTCAAAAGCAGATCGTGGAGACATTTTAATAAAATCTATTTCAATGTCTGCAGCACTGCGTCATGTTAACGAGTAAATAACCATGTTAACGAGTAACAGTATTTGATTTAGTACAATATCGAACATTAAGCAAGCTTACCTGATCGTCGGTCCGGGTCCAGAAATGAGCGCTGTCCGTAGCAGTACGTTGGTCTACCACCCGTTGATCTCCCTGTCATCCAAAAATCGATGGATTTTCAATCATATTTCCCGGTCAACGATATATCGATGACTTTTCACAGGTCGTTTCCCGGTCAACTCTAAATCAACGACTTTTCAACACATTGGCCATAGGCGGAGTTTGACGTTCGAGCCAGGGGGGGCAAAAAAAAAAAACAAAAAAAAACATTGTAGCAGCTGGGACTCTGCGCCTATCAATTGTGTACGGATAAAAAAAAAAATCCGTCCGCTCAGTTTATAACCCGCACTAACGAATTCTCAATCTGTTCCCTCGGTTTAACAAATCGTGCCCACGGGTTAATAAACCGTACCCACGAGTTTCTAATCCTCGCTCTCAGATTTGTAAACCGTGCCTTCAGTTTTTGTAATCTGTACCCACAAATTCACAAACCGTGCCCACGCTTTCGCAATCGTTCCCACGGTTATAAGCACGGATTTGTGGTCGTTCCTCCCCCAGTCGGTGCCGGCAGATTCAACCAGGCCATCTGTTACGGAGCGGGATACCTACGCATTGCATTGTGTTTATAAACTTTATTTTCAAAAATGGATAATTTCCTGAATTTTCTAATAAACGACAGAGAGTTGGGTGACGCGACTTTGTCAGCGTTTCGAGAGTATAGCCTTAAAGTAACTGAATAACCTCAGTAGCTATAATAGAATAATCAAAAAAGACTTCACATAAAAAAGAAATATAATACAAACACATTTCCAAAACTGTAAAATGTTAGGTTATTTAACAATTAAAAATAAACTCAAATAGGCGTAATAATAATAATTATTATTACATTTAGGCTACACATTTAGAAGATGCTTTTATCTAAAAACAACTTACAGAAAAGGAACAGCAATTAGTCAAATGTCAGTCATAATACAGACAATGCAGGGTTTTATTTGATTATCACAAATAAACACAAGATTTTGACGCATATCCAAGGGTTTGTGCATGCGGAGTGTGAGCGCGCACTGCATGGCACGGAGGCGCGGGCGCGAACTGTGGAAACAACTTAAAATACTCTATAATTTCTGGTCATACAGAAATGAATAATACATCATTCGCAACTACTTTTTTTGTGTAAACTCACAACAACAAGAAACCGTTGTGCTTTTTGTAAAATAAAACAAAACAATCAGGCGCGCTTTCATGATCTCCGTGAACTGGAGCGCGTCTCAAAAATGAACTGAAATTACCAGAAATTATAGAGTAGCCTATTTTAAGTTGTTTCCACAGTTGATAGGAAAATACAAGCGCTCATACTCCGCACTTGGATATGCGTCAAAATCTTGAATGTGATAAACAAATAAAACCCTGTATCATTATTGTCTAACTGTGTTCATTTTTTGGATAAAAGCGTCTTCTAAATATGTAGCCTTGTAGCCTGATAATAATAATGATAGGCTGATTATTATTATTATTTGCGTTTATGAGTTCACTTAAGTCATTAATATGTTTATCATAAAATAATTTATGAATGCTTTATTTTTAAGCAAAAATTATGCAAAAAAAAAAAATGTAGGCCTATTTTATCCAAAACTGTAAAATATAGCCTTTAAAAATAAAGCATTGATAACTTATTTTATGATGAACATATTACTGTCTTAAGTGAACTCATTTATAGTTATAAACTCAAAAAATAATAATAATAATAATTATTATTATTACATTTTAGGCTAGAAGACGCTTTTGTCCAAAACGTACAAAAAAGGAACAAAGCAATTCGTCAAATATCAGTCAAAATACCGGGTTAGACAATAATAATAAAGTGCTAAGATTATCACAAATAAACAAAAGATTTTGATGCACGTCATTCATATTAAATCGTATATATTCCACCCCATACCCGCTACAATTGAGAATCATTGAAGCATGCACATGCACGCAGTTAAGACAATTTGATGTATTCCATTTAATAACAATACAAATTATTGTCTAACCTGTATTATGACTGACATTTGACTAATTGCTGTGTTCCTTTTTTGTAAGTTGTTTTAGATAAAAGCATCTTCTAAATGTGTAGCCTAAATGTAATAATAATAATAATAATTATTATTATTATTAGGCCTATTTGAGTTTATTTTTAATTGTTAAATAACCTAACATTTTACAGTTTTGGAAATGTGTTTGTATTATATTTCTTTTTTATGTGAAGTCTTTTTTGATTATTCTATTATAGCTACTGAGGTTATTCAGTTACTTTAAGGCTATACTCTCGAAACGCTGACAAAGTCGCGTCACCCAACTCTCTGTCGTTTATTAGAAAATTCAGGAAATTATCCATTTTTGAAAATAAAGTTTATAAACACAATGCAATGCGTAGGTATCCCGCTCCGTAACAGATGGCCTGGTTGAATCTGCCGGCACCGACTGGGGGAGGAACGACCACAAATCCGTGCTTATAACCGTGGGAACGATTGCGAAAGCGTGGGCACGGTTTGTGAATTTGTGGGTACAGATTACAAAAACTGAAGGCACGGTTTACAAATCTGAGAGCGAGGATTAGAAACTCGTGGGTACGGTTTATTAACCCGTGGCGTGGGCACGATTTGTTAAACCGAGGGAACAGATTGAGAATTCGTGAGTGCGGGTTATAAACTGAGCGGACGGATTGCAAAAACCGTCGCCACGGATTTTTATTTTTTTCTCCCACAGGTGACTTCCCTACTTACCACCATTTGGTTGTTTTGTGTTATTTAAAATATTTATAATATATATATATATATTTTAAACAATGCAATTTTTAAAAAATGCAATTACCCGTTTCAGCCTCCAGGGGGGGCAATGCTCCCCCTGCCCCCCCGCAAACTCCGCGCCTGACATTGGCAATCGCCCGGTAAACCAAATATCAATGCTTAATCAATCATAAAGATAAATAGATCAATGTTGTTACCATCAACATTAATAACGTCAGGTTTCATCGATATATTAATGGTGATTCAACATTTATTTTGCATTGAAATTTCAATATCAACCATAATGATGATTCAGATGGAAAATCAATATTTATTCAATGTTGGCTTGCTGTCTGGGATCATACAGATCTATGGTCATTGTCTCAAAGAGCATACACAGAGTCCAAATTAAAACAATTCCCCATCGTCCAAATTAAACAATTCCCCATCGTAAGTACACATTGATGGCCTAAGACACGAAACGAGCGGTTTGTGTGAGAAAACGAACAGTATTTATATCGTTTTTACCTCTCGTAACACAGTCACGTCCAAATGATCTGAGGGCGCGGGCGCTTCCTTCTGTGTGACGTGTAAGCAGACTGGTGCATAGATATACACTAGATGTCGCATTAAAGACATTCGTTCCAATGAACTGCCGTAGCCAAGGCGACTTCTAGTGTATATATATCTATGCACCAGTCTGCGCACACTTCACACACCAGGATGCGCTCGCGCCCTCAGATCACTGGACGTGGCTGTATTACAACTTGGTAAAAACTATATAAATATCTTCTTATTAAACTGTCTGGACACTGTCAAAGTTCTCAATGCTTCGGTTTGCATGTAGGGACCCTCATTATGCTACCGTGTTAGTGTGGGGCTATTTTGAGCCTTGTTAGTGGTATTAACAAGCGATTTTTATTTGTCATTACTCCATGCCCCATATACTAGCGTTATACTAGCGTTATAGGCTAAACTGTTTTTAGAGATAAAACTATTAACATTTGATAATCATGAAAACAAATCTCAGATAACCGTTGACTAGGTAACAACTAGGTAATTAGCCCCATTCACACAGCACTTTGAACCCGGCAAATTGCCGGCAAATTGCCGGAACGCCTTCTGTGTGAACGCAAACACGACCCGGGTTTAATGCCGGGATCGATGCCGGGTTGGGGACCTAGTAACATTGCCGTGTTCAGACCCGGAACGCGCGCTGTGTGAACAAAAGCCAGGACAAATGCCGTAAGGGGTGTGTCGTAGTGATGATGTAGCTTTTAGCATCCGATGGCAACTCCGTGCTTTACGTCTCGCGGCTTCATTTTCTTTCATACTCTCCGCCAATTTAACTTCCAGCGTATTCCGTATCGAATTAACACGTTGAAAAGAACTCAAAATCGAAAATAAAATTGTGATTTGACCACGAAACATGTTGTACATAAACAACAAAGTTTGAACAGCAACATCTAATGCCTGATCAGCTGCCGCTTTTCGACGCGTACCTTATACGTCACATCATAACGTCACGCGTCTATCCGGGACATACCCGGGTTGTGTGTGAACGCGCTCTCTGATTCCGGCAAATCACTGGCAGTGTGAATGAACCATTTTCAAACGAACCCGGGTCAAATCCCGGGTCACTTTATCCGTGTATTTTCCGGAATCTCTGTGTGAAAGGGGCTGTGTAATTAGACCAAAGGTTCATTTTGCACCGGAGTTCTCCTTTAATAGGACATTTCATAGTATCATAAGACAATTTAACTAGTCTTATTGAAAATTAATTTCACTTATGTAGAGTAAATAGAGTAAATATTGGAACAACTGCAATTAGAACGTGCTTCTGATTCATTCAGGGAGCATATCCTACATGAAGACTAAATATAAATATTTGTTTTAGTTTTAACAATAAATGCAAACATTTTTAATGTAATCAACACAAGAAAACTAAATCTTTAATTTAATAGTATTTTTCTTAAAGTTTTGAGTTCATGACAGTGATCTTGATACTGCAATACTTTTTCAATGTTAACAGCTGCAGTGAATCCAGCTCTGCCTCAGCCAGTCACTCTCACATGTGACATACAGAGAGAAGGCATTCAGTGGACATACAGCTGGACTAAAGATGGTTCAGACATCTCACACAGCACTGAGAGAGACATCGACATCGACATCGCATCTGTGTCTGATGGTGGTCAATACAGCTGTGAAGCGACGGGATCATACATCAGTGCTGGTGTTACAGTGACTGTATCCGGTGAGTCTTCATATTCAGCTCTTCTGTTTAATGATCTTTTAAAATCTGTATTTGTAGTTCAACACTTCTTATATTCTTCTGTATCAGCCACATCTGTTCTTATAAGACAACTAAAGTAATTCACTTTTAGTCATGATTCTCTCAGATGGAGAACTGCTTACTGAATAAAGCTCAGTATCGGTTTTCTGCTATTTCTGTAAAGCCCCATTATGCTTTTTTGAATATTACCTTTCATGCAGTGATGTCGCTGTTTTTGAATGTAAAAGCTCTGCAAAGTTTTAAAGATCAAAGTGCAGATAAATCAAGTTATTGTCTCCTAAAGAAATAGATTCTGAACTGATTACAAAACAACGTAACTCATTTGCATAATACCAGACTATTATCTTCATTATCTGCCCGTGAACAAAGTCTGATTTGACCCTCAAATACTTTAGTTCAGGGGTCAGGAACCTTTTTGACTAAAAAGCCGCTACTTTGCTCGTCCGTGTTTCACTCGAAGCGCACAGAAATCATCCTGTCAGTAGCAGATTCAGTTCTCTCTCTCGGCTTATTGTGCTTCTAATATTTCTTTATTAATGACATAGCCTACAGTCCCGCCGACTGAAAGCTATACTCGGATTAACAGTCATAAATACAACAATTATAGGAGATGAAATGTCTCCACAGCAAAAGCGAAAGTATTCACGGGTGAAATGTTTCGAAACTCTTGCACAGCAGCAGTTTTAGTAAAAAGGGTTTTTAGTAAAAAAAAAAAAAAAAAAAAAAAAAAAAACAGTTTCTCTTATATACTTTAAAAATTTCAGTGCTGTTTTAAAAATAGTTTTTTCACCATTACCACAAACAAGTGACGGAGCTTCTTGAGTCTGAGTGCAGGAGCTCTACAGGTTAACATAGAAACACAAGCGGTGTGCGGATGATTTCTGCCGTCGCCAACAGCGCTGAACACACACTTCGGCCAGTAGCCTACAACTTGTTTCATTATTCTAAACTTTTCATCAACTTCAGTACATAAAAAAAATTATAATATTACATGTAATCGGCTGCTTTTCTGCAGAAAGCTGATCTCTAGTGATGTTTTTTTTTTTTTATCGATAATTTGTTGGCAAAGGGTGAGAGATCAGATCACATGATTTTTGTCAAAGAGCCAGGGGTTGCTCATGAACCACACGCTGTAAAAAACTAAACCTGAAATAACAGAAAATAACTGTCTCATAAACATACAGTCGTTTTCCGTAAATAAAACACATTTTGTAACAGTTCTACGTCAGAACGCCGGCTCACTATTGGCCGACGCTGGTCACGTGATCACCACGACACATGCGTGTGATGCTGACGCAGGAGCTGGCCAATAATGAACCGGCGTTCTGACGTAGAACCAGGAAGTGCTGTACGGTTTACACTACGCCAACAGTGGAGGAGAGCGACGTGGAAGAGAAGAGATTGTTGAATAAAGTCGTTATTTGTGTGTATTTTTAAGTATTAAGTATTTAAGTATTATGATTGCTTCATAACATTAAGGTTGAACCGAGTCACATGGACAGTTTTTAACAATGACTTTACCTGTCTGGGCCTTAAAAGTGGTCATTGTATTGCTAATTGAAAATCAGATAGTTATACAACCAGTAAAAACACATTAAGAGACCAAGAATTGCTATCTTAGCAATAGCATATCACACATGCCTGACCTAATGTATTTATTACTGCATTGGCAACAACACAGTCACTGTCTTTAAAGCAACATGCAGCATATCATCAGTGTGTGTTGGTCTCTCCTGGACTGAAGCACAGGCTCTACTCTTCAGCACAATGGTGACCCACAAAACTTTAAACACTAACAGATCTCTCAAGATCTCAGCATCTTCACTTATTACAATCCAGTTTGACTATTTCTTTCAAACAACAGTTTTTGTTGAATTAACAAAAGTTTAGATGTAGGATGTTTTACTGAAAATAATAAAGAAATATGTTACCATTATGGTGATCAGTGTTTGCTTTAGTTGGGCTCTTGACTTTTTTAGCATTAATTTTTCTCTAGCTGCTTTAGCTTTGAATTTCTAAAGCACATTTATTATGGCAAAAATTGCACAAGAAAATCTGAACAGATGATCATGCAGACATGCAATGTCTGGTTCACTGATCTCATCCTATTATATTGTTTTAATATGAAAGTTTTTAATTTCACATTGCTTATATAGCGCTAGAATACAACTGCTTAATTTCCTGCAGTTCTTCGATATTTTGAAATATTTTAAGTCATTCTGCAAAACATATTTTGACAGGATCATGTAGACTCCCACGGACATCAAGAATCTGCATTATGATTATCAACAATGGTGACAAAATCAACATCATATTCAGATTAACAGATCAGCTCTGGATGTAACAAAACAGTTGACTGAAGTTACTAAAGTTTTAATTATTGCCACCATTGTTGAGATTCATACGCAATGTCTTTGTCTCTTGGTGTCTAGACAGCTCAAAACATTATGTATAATGAATTTATATCTGATAGATTGTTATACCTTCGATGCTATGATATCACAAAGCTGTTGTAAATATGTAAAATAATGTGAAATTAACAGCTATTATACTAAAAGATTAGACTTTAAACACTGGGACAGTTGAAGCAAATCCGACGCCTGTCTCCACAGGGACCCCTAGTGGTCAGAACAGTGTAAATGCAACAAAAACCCTGGCCAAACCAATCAGTGTTTAAATGGCGGAAAGACATAAAACAGCTTGTAGACAATATGCCACAGACATTTACCTCAGGCAAATCCATCAGTGTCCACAGCTTGTTAGTCAGCTATAGAAATTAACTCTTTCGCTAAATATATACATTATATTATACATTATATTATACATTAATTTTATTTTACTTAACCTGTTAGTGATGTCTTCATTATTTAATGTAGGCTATGCTTAAACTCTCTGTCATGAAAATGCAGCCACTGTAAATTATTATATTTCAACAATGAATTGGAATAATTAGATTTAGAAGTTAATGGAAAAAACTGCCTTATGTGCAGTTTACATGTTTGAATACAATGTGTTATTTGAGTGTCGATTATATCTTAAAAATAAAAACTGAGTTTAGGCTCTGCTGATAACCTTTAATATTATAGTAATGGGCAAGTATGGGCTCCCGATTCTTTACAGCATCGGCATATATATATATATCCTTAAGATACTTTTAATTATATAACTAAATTTATTTAAAGACAGAGACACAATTTGTTCAGTAAACCACTACCGTTACATCCTGATGTTATATCATCACCAGTTAATATTGATGTATTTTATGTTGTAGGATAAAATGTGAAAATGTATTGACATTATTTCAGCCATTTAAAAAAAAAAAAAAAAAAAAAAAAAAAATATATATATATATATATATATATATATATATATATATATATAAAACATTGACTTCGGGATGATGAAAGTTGTGCTGAAATGCAACTCGCTTCAGTGTTTTGGTCTATACAGTGATGTCATCCCTGCACCTCTCTACAGTGTCACTGTCCCTTTGCACCATCTGGTGGAGATTTTACTAATTATTATCACCATGTGTTGAATCACATTTCTATGTTATATGAGACAACAGAAAAATAATGTATGAATAATACAGTAATTTTTCTGTGTAAAAAAAAATAATTCATGTAATTTGTCACTAATGGTATAACGGGCGTATAAGAGCTGTGTGTGTAAACCTCACTCTCCTGATGTGGATCTGGCAACACTTCATGCAGCGGCTGCTCAGTGTGCTGGAAGAGACTGTATCATTGCACCTGGGCAGGGATTTTATTAAATATTTAAAATCTTCATATTTATCATTTAAATGCACACATATTTCAACAAAGAATGAATGATTATATGATATTATGATACAATATTAGGAGAAGAAATTCGTAACGAAACATTGAACGCAGCAGTTCTTTCAGATTCATGAGAAAAAAATACGAAATTTACAATTTGCTCCTCATTCAAGTCAACTGCTCGGTTCATGCAGAGTAACTGGAGTGTTAAAGGGATAGTTCACCCAAAAATGAAAATTAGCCCATGATTTACTCACCCTGAAGCCATCCTATGTGTATATGACATTCTTCTTTCAGACGAATACAATCAGAGTTATATTAAAAAATGTCCTGGCTCTTCCAAGCTTGATCATTTAATAATAATAAAAAATTCTGGGTGAACTAACCCTTTAATGCTGATGTAAAAGCATTACAACAACATCTCAATGAATGACAAAAAAACGTAGCACAGTGTCCTGCTCAAGTCGTGCTTAAGATGGAGGTTCGGGTTGATCCACTTCTTCTAAAATCAACGCCATCACAGGGTCTTTACAGTGTGAACAATCGCTGAGGATTGAGAAAGCCTCCGGAGCTGAAATTCAGACGGTTAATGTGTGTTTTGTTTCCGACACACGTTGTAAGCGGTCGACCAATCACAACAGACTGGCCCATTTCACCAATCAGAGCACAGCAGACTCTGAGTTGTTTAGAGAGACTGATGCTGCGTTTCAATTCGCCTACTAATACTACGCCCTAAAAGTATGTACTCTTTTTGTGAAGAAAAATAACATACTTTTGAGTGTGTAGCAAAAGAGTATGCAAGCTTTTGGACATACTACTTCCTCTTCTTTATCCTGTCACCGTAAACTGCCCCTGTCAATCATCTTGTCGCATTTAAAATCCTCCATTCAATCTAATTTTGATTTCCTACCGTCTCGGAGAGAAATGTTGAAGCACGCTCATCTGACTTTCCTCGTGTGTTTGCAAGTTGAATATAATGATGCATTTAAAAGTTAATGGCTAACGTGTCTTTATAAAAGTTCACAATGCTCCTGCAGATGAGATTTAATCTGCCCAATGCGTGTTACTGTCTTTCGTCGTGGCAGTAATTTGATTAAATTAAACACATTTTCTCATGTATTAACTCGTTATTTCATATGGCTCCATTTAATGAAAAGGTTTTAATGATATCTGAGCATCATTAAATGTGAGCGAATGTTTGACTATTCTTTTTAACTCTTTACTGAAAATAATGTCAGAGTTGATTAGAATAATAAAATGTGACCATGGACCACAAAACCAGTCACATGGGTACATTTTGTACCAAATTATATGCATCTAATTAATTTAAATGACAGTAATGTTTGCCTCGACATCTCGGCATGATGGGACCGTTCTGAAGCGGTATTGGAGATAGTGTGGGTTTAGTGTGTGTTAAGAGCTCTGCACTTTAGCATTTTTAAGACGGGACAGTCTTGCACACTTTCTTCCAGTCACGTGCACGCGCTCTCAAGTGGCCCAGACCGCAAGTGTGGGTATTTGGACAAGGCAAGTGTTCACGGATTTGCACTTCGGATTCTGACCGAATTGATGCGACATTTGGGACATACTATTTTCGAATACTACTACTATCGACAGATATATATGCGAACTGGGACGCACCGTGAATCTTTGGATGAGTCATTTTCAGACTCTGAGAAGAGATAAGGTGATATGTAATGTGTATTGTGGCGCTGACGCTGTTTATTCTCTGTTATAAATATGCTTACTTGATTCACTTATTGTTGGGGGGAGGTGTCCGGGAGGGAAATGGTTAAGTGGGAGGGGCTTAGGCAGTGGCGCCTCCAGAATTTTTTCATAGGGGTGGCCAGATGGGGCCACTTAAAATCTTGGGGTGGCACACCAAAACTATAAACCATAATTTCAGAATTTTATTCTACTGTTGTAGTAACCCATACGGAAATGTAATATATGACATATCCCTATATCGCTAGTGACGGCGTCATATATGTTAAATATAAGACAATATATTGCTATAACATATATACATATCTCTACATATATGTTGATATAGGTTTTTAACAGATATTTGACATATTAAATTAGTATATTGACATATATTAATATGATGTATATGATTATTATTTATATAATACTGTATGTTTTGACCATATATGTCACCGATATGTTTAATTTATATATGCCAAACTATTTACTATTTATTTCAAGTCTACAGATCAAGTCTACATATCCACATTTCATTTCAATTTCTATCTTATTATCCACATTTCATTCCAATTTCTATCTCATTTTCGAATCTTTTATAAATAAAATGTATTATTTATTATTATTTTACCTCTTCTTGACCAGCTCATAAAAACAAAACAAATACTACACAAATTCTATTTGAAAACTGATAATTATATATGTGACATGTATGTAAAAAAAACACTATTATACATACATCAAATATATATGCTGGTTTTATATGTCAAGTGTTCCATTTTCTAATAGGTTTTATATATGGGTATATATATTATATATGTGGATATATTTCATATATGTATATTTCATATACCTAGGCTATGTACATAATACATTTCCGTATGGGTAAACCGGCCTGAAGAAAACTATCAGAAAGACTTAAGGAAACTCCAATTGATATACTTTGGTTTATTGTGTTATATTTAACGGACAGTGCATCACGTTGCATGAATTTCTTAAATGAAATAAACAGAGTTCACAAGCAGGTTAATAATAATACACACACTCCATTTCATCATTGCAAATAACACATATGACTCGACTGACAAAACTAGGAACTAACAGACACATGAAGTAAACTTGTGTGTAGTTTATAAAGTCCAACCTTGCACTTGAAAACAATCTAAACTCTGTTATTATGACGCAGCTCTTATTGATGCGACTGACCAGCAGCGAGAGATGTGACTCTGCTGGTGGTGACGTAGCTCCACCCGCAATATCACGCACACAAATGCGAGTGATGCAACAGCCAATGTCGAGTTTTCCCAATTAATGCATGAATTTAACAGCATTATTTAAACTCTGTTACACATATACATGCACCAGCTAACGACGTTAGCTAGGTAACTCTTGTCAAAACATGTCAAAGACGCATCAAAAAGCTGCTGTAACAGTATACTGTAACCATTTGGCACTTAAAAAGCAAGTCACGACACATAATTCCCCGTCTTCTTTTACTAAAGAATATTTTTTACTTATTTACTTACCGGTAGTCTTCGTCTTCTTTCTTAACTTCTTTTAAAATTGTTGACCGACGGGCACGCGCTGAGCTGTTGCTGTCTGAGCGCGCAACAGCGGCATGTACGGAGGGGCGGGGGAGGGGCGGGCTACTGTGTGCGATCGAAAGTCTAGATCAGCTTGCCTGCCTGGCTGTGCATTAGGGATGAAATGCATAACTGATGCTACTAAAATTTATACTGGCCAGTGGGGTGGCCAGGAGTCGGCCCTGGTGGCGCCATTGGGCTTAGGGAGAGGCGGGCGGTTTTTGAGATGAATCTGACAGGGGGTAGAGAAAAGTAAGAGGGGAGACATCTCTGTTTTTGGGAACAGTTAGGACACCTCCTGATACCCGTGTTTTAGGTTGTACACGTTCAGGAAATAAACCTCAGCCGTTTGGTGCTTATAAACCGGATCCTCGTCTGCTGTCTGTTTCTCTGGGAAAGTGCACGACGTCACAGTATTATGAGAAAATGAAAGTGCTTTGTGAATTTACATGCGTATAAACCTGTTGTTGGAGACTCCAAAACAAAATTAGGAATCTTAAAAATCGCATAATGGGGTACTTTAGTGTGAAATGGGAGACATGCAATGATTTAAAGTTTCTCCTTCATGTTTTTCTCGTACAGAGGACAGTACAGTAGACTACAGTTTTTTTAATTATTATTATTATTTTTTTCTTTTTACTTTTGTCAAAAATACTAACTAGGTCTTTAATTTCATGGTGTTTTTCACATAAGGACATTTTGAGCTCATAACACAGATTATTATTCTGCAATACTTTTTCAATGTTTACTTCTGTTTCTTAGTACAAACTGTAGTGACGGTGAAGCCAGATCAGCCTGTGTTCAGCGGAGAGACAGTCACTCTCACATGTGACATACAGAGAGAAGACATTCAGTGGAGATCCAGCTGGACTAGAGATAAATCAGACATCTCACACACTGAGAGAGACATCGACATCACATCTGTGTCTGATGGTGATCAATACAGATGTGAAGCAACGGGATCGGACTCTCAGACAGACTTCAATGCTGCTGTTACACTGACTGTATCAGGTGAGTCTTCATATTCATCTGTTTAATGCACATTTAAAATCAGTAAATTGTGGTTCAACACTTTTGTTTTATATTCTTCTGAATCAGCCAAGAGGACTGAAGTAATTCAACTTTAGTCATTATTCTGTCAGATGCACAACAGCATAAATGATATCTTTATTAGACAGATAATGTGTTATCAGTGATTTTGAGAGTGAAAACTGCATTTCATAACTGAAGTGACTTTATAGTTTATAGTTTATAACTCACAGGAATCCCTCACATTATTGTAATATCATGTTTTGTGACTTTTCAGTTTTAAGGACGTCTCCATCTTTGAGATTTACTTTAGTCACTGTCGCTATGGTTACAGGAGATATTTACTGATATAAAAGATGAGTTTAGTGCTGAAGTCAGAGAGAATGACGTGACTCACAGATAATGATGTTAAATGAGTTCATGAAGTCTTCAGATAGTCTGATGAAGTGGATTCAGACTCAGTATCTCCTCATATGAGCTTGTAGTTGGAGATCTTCATCTCTCCTTCAGGAGCTTCATTCTGCTTTCTGTGGCGAGTCAGAAGTGTTTGTCTGAGATCGTGACGGAGCCTCGAAACATCTGACAAGACAAAACTAATGGCAGTACAGCACCAAAACAACTAATATAAGGAAATATGAGATAAAATCATCTATAAACTATATAGTGTAAGAAATGTTAGTCTGCCTGACTCCGCTTCCACTTCAAGATATGTATTAGAATATGTTTCTCCACTAAAAGAGTTTAATTATCATAGAGACGATTCCTCCTGATCTCAGTAATATGTAAATCCCACCGGAGTGAAACTCTATCACTTCTAGTGTGAAGCGGCAACGGGACGTCACGAATAATCCTGTGATCAGAAGATACATGAAGGATACATGCGTTACCCTCTCAAACTATATCAAAGATGTGGGAACGGAAGGCTTTCACTTTCATTGTTATCCTCAATTTACTTTTAAGCCAAAACTTCATTTACATGTAGAGCTGAAGACGAATGTAATACAGTAAATAATGTTTGAGCAGAGATTATTCTGGGTTTATTCTGACTCTGATGAACACAGGGGCTTTAATGCACTTCTGCTGTCACCGCTGCAATACAACTTCATCATTGAGATCTTCAACATCCTCAAAACATTTACAAGATGTGATTATTTTACTTTGCACTGAAAGAGCAGTTTGAGTCAGTTTGTGTTTCTGTGTTTCTTCTCAGCTTTACCCACATCTACAGTGACTGTGACACCAGCCAGTCCTGTATTCACTGGAGAAACAGTCGATCTGAAGTGTGTGATAGAGCCTGATCACAGTAACTGGAGTTATGAGTGGTATAAAGACAGTGTAAAGTTACAGACGTCTGATCGTTACACTGTAAACACACACACTCTCACTATCAGAGGAGTTACTGAGTATGATCGGGGTCGGTACGGGTGTAAAGGACAGAGAGATGGAAGACCAAACTCATCAACATCAGGATCTGCTGTGTATCTCTCAGTGAAGGGTGAGTTCAACATCATTGTCCTCATACTCATTCTGCTATGTTACAGTAATCGAGACATTTCAGACTGAAATATCTTATTAAATACTATCTACTATCACCGTTAATATATTTGCAACAAAACACATTAAAAAAATGCTGGCCAATTTTTTCAACCCATACGCTGGGTTGAGACTGTTGGTTAGGAATGCTGGGTTGATTTAACCCAATTTGGGTTGAAAATCGTTGTTAATCTGTAACCCAACGGTGCTGGGTTGGGAACGCAACGTGAAAGAGAGTTTGTACGTGACTTTAACAACACGGACGACACCAGTGAGAGAAGCCGCCATTTTCTCAGCATCTTCAGATGGACGCCAGTGAAAGACGCTTTGTAAGTAAAGATAAAAAAAAATAAAGTCATTATCATTTTTTATTCATTTATTTTTTAAAGTATTTTAAGATTTCTTGGAAGGAAGAGAATGTCAGAAAAGAGGTTATGTACATATTCACAGTTTTCGACTCAAGTCTTAACAGCCTCTTTTATTGAACTGAGACACTTTTAAAATAGTGGGTTTCTTATGTAATACAATTCATTTTTTGAGGTCTGTTAATAGAAGGTTATCAACAGATTCATTTTTATATTTTAATTCATTATTTTCTTTATCTTTGCGATTAACCCGGATGTAGAGAATTTAGTTTCCCTTAAGAAAATTAAACTGAATTGTGTAATAAAGGTTTAATCATTTTGATGCTGATGAAGCAACAATTGTTAAAATGATTATTGTTAACATTTTGCATATAATATTTCAGACTTGTTGAGCTGTGTGTTCATTCTGCCCGCGCCAGGAGTAAATGACACCGCGATGCTGTGAGAGGATTTTCTCCGCTTCTTCAGAAGGGAAAGACGGTTAAGTTTAAAAAGTTCAATTGTTTTAGATTAAGAGTAAAACCATGATTGTTTTGTACAGAGACCTAAGAGTGCTTCATTCTTTTGAGTTAATGCGAGTTTATTTGTAGAAAATAAATGTTTCTGTTGTGTCATCCCTGTTTTCTTAATTTTTCTAATGCAACAATGACATCTTGTTGACCTTTTATTTGAATCATTGATGTCTGTGTTTTTGATGGCAGAACTCAAACCAGCTTTGGAGAGGAGTCGTCCTTCTTGCTCTTCCTTTCTCATAGGAATAGTTCACACAAAAATACAAATGATCATCATTTACTCGCCCTCATGTTGTTTCAAACCAAGACTTTTGTCTTTGGAACACAATTTTTTTTTAATATTCTCTCATCATTTTTTGTTGATCCATTTACAGTTTAGATAATCAACATTTTCAAGCTTCAAAAATACAAAGTAATTGTAGAAGTAATCCACACCAATATCCAAAACAAATGTTTTATTCAATATATGAATAAAATCCTAAATTATATCTGTTCATATCATATAAAGCGATCATGTCTGTTCAGAAGACTTGACCATGTTGGACTCCAAGACTTGCAATGGATAGACAACAATTTAGAGAATATTGACATTAACAAAAGTCTTATCGGTTTGGAACGATATGAGGGAGAGTCAATTATGATCATTTTCATTTTTGATTAAAAAACTCATGTCAACTTGTGTTGTCATGTCATCTTGTGTTAGAGTTATTAAAACTCTTATAGCTCTATATTTTTAGGTAACATTGTAGATCTCTTACAGTAATTGTTATAAACTATTGGTGGTTTGGTCTTAAATGCAAGTTATATTCATTGAAATGTTAAAATTGTTTTAATTTAACTGTAAACTGTGTTGCTGTTTTTGACATTATTTTCTGCTTTTCTGCACATGCACACTGTTACTTTTAACTCTTTTCCCTTATTCTCATTTTTAACCAAATTGTACCAGTCATTCTGTGTGTATAAAATGATTTAATAATGTCTGAGGTTCCTGGTTTTATTTTCAATCTATTTTGGGTTAATTTAAAAATTTAGGTTTAAAAAAAAAACATTTAACCCAATCTGCTGCCAAATTGGGTTGTTTTTAACCCAGAATTGTTCAGTGTACAACAGTATGTTATGTAACTGTATATGCTACTTTGTCACATGACCTCATCACATTGCATGTTAAAGTAATATTTTGACACTCTTATATTATGTAAGATTTGTAAAGTTTGTACAAGCTGCAATTCTGTGACATAAATGTATTTTAGACTCGGTTTACACGTATGTCACACTATACTCAGTCTTTTAGTTTATAAGTATATGTCTATCAATAATTACAAACAATTTTGATGTAATCAATACAAACTTCCAACAAACTAGATCTTTAATTTTTAATACAGTGTTTGTCTCATAAGGAGGTTTTGAGTTCATAAACACTAACATTGATCATGATACTTTGATGCTGTTTTAATCAATATTTACTCATCTGTGTATTAATACAGTAAAACCTGCAGTGACGGTGAAGCCAGATCAGCGTGTGTTCAGAGGAGAGAGAGTCACTCTCACATGTGTCATACAGGGAGGAGAAAACATTCAGTGGTACAGCTGGACTAGAGATGGACACACTTTATACAACACTGGCTATCAATATGCAACAACAGCAGAGATCAGTTTCACAGCTGATGTGTCTGTTAAATACAGTTGTAGAGGAGAGAGATCACACACACACACAGACGTCAGTGATGCTGTTACACTGACTGTATCAGGTGAGTCTTCATATTCATCTGTTTAATGAACATTTAAAATACATATTTCAACACTTATGATCTTCTGTATCAGCATCTGTTCTTATAAGCAATTCACTTTTAGTCACGATTGTCTTCAGATGTCTTGTGTGTGTTGCACATTTTTACCAGGATATTTTTATAACATTATGCAAATTGTGACCTTCCAGTGTTATAGACGTCTCCATCTTTGAGATTTACTTTAGTCACTGTCGCTATGGTTACAGGAGATATTTACTAATAGAAAAGAGGAGTTTAGTTCTGAAGTCAGAGAGATTGACGTGACTCACAGATAATGATGTTAAATTTGTTAGACTGTTAGATTAAATTTGTTAGAAATGTTAGACTTCCTGCTCAGCTACTGTTTGGACGCTCTTGCTTGCTGCTCCGCGCTTTGCTCTATCGCTTTTATATTTTTATATTTTATCTTCTTTTATCAACTAATTTTAACCTCAGCAAATCAGCACAGTGCTCAAACGCTTGGATTACTACAACAAAGCTGAATTATTTTATTCGACCAGCCTCCCACTGAAAGTTTACATTCCGGGGAAGAGAAAACACAACTGCATAAGGATAAGAGAAAATGCCTCTTCTGGAATCTACTTGCTGCAGTAACTGGCACAGACTTTTACAAAGGATTGCAGTTCTTGAAACAAAGTTATTTGCGGGTACACCAAACCAGACGGAACACACAACAGAGCTCCGTCATGGACGCCCTCAGCATACAGCCGGTGAGTTTCATGAATCTAGTGCTCCTCAACAGGCCATACTGAGTGTAGAGAAACAAGCCGATCGACTTACAAATCGATGGCACTATCAGGGAGCGAGACCCAAAGGCACTCGAGACATCAGATTGTCACGAGTATCACATATTGCCGCAGTAGCATCCTCTACCCCAGATACGGCTCTGACAAGGATTGCAAACACTGGTCTCCTACCACCACCTATACATCTTGAGAACAGATTTGAAGTATTAATGAATGTAAATGAGGAATCCCCAAACGTGATGAATGTGATCGAACACAGACTGAATCAGCCAGTAGCTAACACTGATGCTAACTGGCGCTCAAGGTCGAGCAGACAGCGGCACAGAGCTCAGAGCGCAGCCGAGCACACGAATCTGATAGTGGGTGACTCCATTATCCGAAACACTAGTAGCAGGGATACAGCTACATGCTGCCTTCCACAGGCAACAACTTCTGATGTAAACAGGGAACTTGAGAACATTCTGATGAAACATAAGACTGCAAATCGACTCATCATTCATGTGGGGAAAAATTAAATTCATAAAGAGCAGTCAGAACTTCTCAAGAATAAGTTTAATGAACTTTTTGAAACAATTAAAAGACTGAAAGTACAAAGTGGACCACTCCCAGCAAGAGGAACAAACAGGTTTTCACGGTTGCTTGGGCTTAATACATGGCTCCAAAAAACCTAAAATATAAAAGGAGTGAACTTCATTGACAACTTCAATCTTTTCTGGAGTCAGAGGCAACTGTTCCAACAGGACGGCCACCCAAACAAACTTGGTTCAAGAGTGCTAAAGGACAATATCTACTTCTCCCTCAATCATCCTTCTGCAGTGTGTGCCAATCCATTCAACCTGAATGGCACACACACACCTGGACACAGTATGAATGACCACAGGACTTTACTCCAGCACCTGAATGGACATGCGGTTGACACGTCACACAAGGACAATGATAACACCACTCAGCCACAACAACTTCTGCTCACGGACACAATCTCAGCTGAGCCTTGCCCACAGAGCTCACCACAGACAGACTGTGACATACTAGAACTGCTCCAAGATTCAACACCCAAGGACGACTTCCTGGAAAACAGCCAGGGAAACCAGGTCAGCATATTACAGCCTCCGATAACACCAGAACAACAGCCCCTCTCACCAGACACGCTATCTTTATCTCCACCATCTCCACTTCTGGGCTTCTCAGAGAAAATGGAAAAACTGGTTTATGCTCGAACCAAACTATCCCACTCTTTTGCAAGCCCCCAGATATCAACCAAAAAACGGCAGGCCCCACAACCACCAAAGCCTGCTGGCCCCGCTCGCCCTCCCCCTCCTCCTGCAAGAGTTATTCGGGCTCTGCCTCAACGACAGGGCTCACACCCTCCTCCTTCTGCTCGAGGTGAACCAAAAACAACTGATACCAGCTCTCAGTGATATGTGTCGGGTCCCCGCTATGATAACAGTAACTTTCTCAAATGTTTACAGAACAAGCGGGAACCCAGTGTGCCTCTATCTTTCTCTATTGCTGTTCGATTACATGATAGAAAGTCTAAGGCCTTCAAAAGCCGTACAGCAAACCCATCTAATCTGGTGCCTATTACACGCCAAACTAAGACTGCTGCGCGGACAAAAAGTAAGACTGTTAAGTTAGCACTTTTAAACATCTGCGGAAGACAAAACTTGTAGTCCATTATAGCATCTACATTTCTTCTCAAATATTTTAAACAGCAACTTAAACAACACTTTTTGCTACTGTAGAGAGACTGACAAACCCCCCCGAGCCAGATTCCCAGTGAAATGCTCTCAGACAGCAAGTGCAGTGAGTTCGCTTCTTTCTTCTCTGAGAAAATCAATAATATCAGAAAGGTGATCAGCACATCCCTGAGTTGCACTGGGGTCAGACAGATCAGACCAAAACCTGAGAAAGTAGTTACTATGTCTGATTTAAAAGAAATTGATGGCAAAATTTTGGAAGAAACCGTACAGCACCTTAAAACATTGACCTGCGCCCTTGACGCTCTTCCCACATCTTTCTTCAAAAGTGTGTTAAACAGCTTAGAAGCAGATCTCCTAGAAGTGGTAAATGCCTCACTTCTCTCTGGAAATTTGGTGGTCAAAAGTGGTCAAACCTACGGTGGCCGAGAGAGCTCAACGCGCTGCAACTGAAGAAAACACATGCAAATAAAAAAAAAAACACATGCAAATAGAAAAAAACACATGCAAATAAAAAAAAACACATGCAAATAGAAAAAAACACATGCAAATTAAGAACACATCTTCATCAGTTTCACAACACACAACACAACCAAATACAGAAACGCGCTGCAAAAGTTCACAACACAACCAAATACAGAAACGCGCTGCAAATAGAACAGAACACAACGGAAATGTTTCCGGGGAACCCAATAAGTGACGGACCCGGCTGGTACGTGCTTATTGCTCGTGAGCATCCCTATGCCCTACGCCCTTAGAAGGGCAGACGGTAGAGCCCTTGAAGTGGGGACTTTGGAGGGAGCAGGGCACTTGTGTGCCGTTATGTAGCCGCTTGGAACGGACTTGATGAAGGGAGCAACGAAAGACAACGTAATTTCCTCATTATTTTCACCTGGGACGTTCCCATGACAACGCAGCGCGGTGTCCGTCAGCTGAATAGCTGTTCTTACCAGAAATGTAGTTTTATTGCTGTTAACATAACTGTTGCAAATAATTATAGATTTTATACAACACAGTTTTTAAAATATGCGTTATATCTGTGTGTGAGTATCTCATATTTGGACCCTGCATTCTAACATTTCTTATGAAACTTATTTTAACGTAACATGACAAAATGTGTACAATGTAACTGATGTATAGATTAATATCTTTCCCTCATGTTCTTTTTCTCTATCTTTTTATTTATTTATTTATTTATTTGAGTATTCAGCTCATTGTTCTTATCTGATATATTCTTATAACATTGAACATATTGTAAATACGTTTTGTATATTGTATACAAAGTTGTATGTCATAAACGTGTCATCTCTGTATGTTTTGCAAAAAAATAAAATTATAATAAATAAAATGAAAGTAGCTATAAGCAGTAAGCACCAAGCACGTAACAGCCGGGTCCGTCACTTATTGGGTTCCCCGGAAACATTTCCGTTGTGTTCTGTTCTATTTGCAGCGCGTTTCTGTATTTGGTTGTGTTGTGAACTTTTGCAGCGCGTTTCTGTATTTGGTTGTGTTGTGAGTATTTGGAGCACACGTGTGTTGTGAAACTGATGAAGATGTTTTCTTAATTTGCATGTGTTTTTTTTTCTATTTGCATGTGTTTTTTTCTATTTGCATGTGGTTTTTTTCTATTTGCATGTGTGTTTTTTTATTTGCATGTGTTTTTTCTATTTGCATGTGTTTTTTCTATTTGCATGTGTTTTTTTCTATTTGCATGTGTGTTTTTTTTATTTGCATGTGTTTTCTTCAGTTGCAGCGCGTTGAGCTCTCTCGGCCACCGTACAAACCCCTCCTGAAAAAGAGCAATCTGGATAAGATAGACCGATCTCAAATCTTCCTTTCACTGGCAAGATCAGCTGAACACATTCTTAAGCTCAAATGGATACTTTGACAATTTGCAATCTGGTTTCCGATCGCATCACAGCACAGAGACAGCGCTCATAAAGATAATAAACGATATTCGCTTAAATACTGATACAGGAAAATGATCAGTGCTGGTTCTACTCAACCTCAGTGCTGCATTTGACACTGTCGATCACAACATACTTCTTGTCAGGCTGGAAAACTGAGTGGAGCTTTCTGGGATAGTCCTAAAATGGTTCAGGTCATACTTAGAAGCGAGAGGTTATTATGTGAGTATAGGAGACTATGGGCCCTATTTTAGCGATCTGAAATGCAAGTGTCAAAGCGCAAAGCGCAAGTAACTTTGTGGGCGGATCCCGGCACTGTTGCTATTTTCCCGGCGGGATAAATGCCTCTTGCGCCCGGCGCAAATCTAAAAGGGGTTGGTCTGAAGTGGCTTCATTATTCATAGGTGTGGTTTTGGCGTAACGTGAAATAAACCAATCAGAGCGTCCTCTCACATTCCCTTTAAGAGCCGGCGCGCTTGTTCTATGGAGGATTGCTATTATAACGGCGGATTTGCCAGCGCACGCCAGGAGCGGTTCACAGCCGAGGAGACCGACGTTCTCGTCAGGGCCGTAAAACACAGAGAAGTGACATTGGGGATGATGGTAGAAACCCTCCCAAATTAGCTTCAGTTAAACAGGCGTATAATTTGGGTAAATGTGTAGCCTAATCTAGATTTTTTTTTTTTTTTTATCTAGATAGATCTTTTTCACATCTTCACGGACACAACAATGATTTCCCTTGTGTGTTAATATTTTTCTTTGTAATAATGTATGATTTGCAAAAATGAAAACTGCTGGGTCTGTTGATATTAGAGAATCAACGTGGATGCGCGTTAACACACTACATTATGGCCAAGCATGCGCCCTTAAAATACCATATCACTAACGCGCAACGCGCCACTGTCTTTAGACTGTTTTTTTCCTGGTCAGTGGCGCAATTGCTTTCTAAAACTGGAAAATAGCACCAGGGGAGTTTTGCGCCGGAACACACTCCTCTTTTCACTGAACCGCCCCCGCGAGCGCAAGTTCATTACCTAATTTACCGACGTGCGTCTGTGGAGGGAAAAGTCCGCTGTGCGCGGGTGCAAAATAGGAATGATACATGCGTCGGTGTTCAAAGTCAATTGCGCTGGGTGCAAGATAGGGCCCCATAAGTCTGAGTGGACATCCATGACATGCGGAGTTCCTCAAGGCTCAATTCTTGCGCCACTCCTATTCAACCTGTACATGCTTCCAATGAGCCAAATAATGAGAGAGAACCAAATCTCTTACCACAGCTATGCAGACGACACACAGATCTACTTAGCCCTATCGCCTAGCGATTACAGCCCCATTGACTCCCTGTTCCAATGCATTGATGAAGTAAACAGTTGGATGTGCCAAAACTTTCTTCAGATAAACAAAGACAAAACTGAAGTCATTGCGTTTGGAAACAAAGATGAAGTTCTCAAGGTGAACGCATACCTTCACTCTAGAGGTCAAACAACTAAAAATCAAGTCAGGAATCTTGGTGTGTCTCTAGAGTCAGACCTTAGCTTCAGTAGTCATGTCAAAGCAATAACTAAATCAGCATACTATCATCTGAAAAATATTGCAAGAATTAGATGCTTTGTTTCCAGTCAGGACTTAGAGAAACCAGCAGGGTGGATTATTGTAATGGACTCCTCACTGGCCTTCCCAAAAAGACCATAAGACAGTTGCAGCTCGTACAGAACGCTGAGCAGAACCAGAAAACATGAACACATCACACCAGTCCTCAGGTCTTTACACTGGCTCCCAGTCACATTTAGGATTGATTTTAAAGTATTATTACTGGTATATAAATCGTTTAATGGCCTAGGACCTCAATACATTACAGATATGCTCACTGAATATAAACCCAACAGATCACTCAGATCATTAGGATCACACCAGCTAGAAACATCAAGGGTTCACTCAAAGCAAAGACAGTCAGCTTTTAGCTATTATGCTGGAGCCAGAACCAGCCTCCAGAAGAGATCAGGTGCGCTCCTACAGTAGCCACATTCAAATCCAGACTCAAAACTTTGCATTTACTGCACTTTGCATTAGCTTTGCATGTACTGAATGAGCACTGTGCCACTGTGCATCCGACTGTTTGCACTGTATTTTATTTTATTTTATTTTTTATTCTAAACTGTTTTAATTATTCTTATTTATTTTGATTATTTTAATTTATTCTACGTAAAGCACTTTGAATTACCATTGTGTATGAAATGTGCTATAATATAAACTTGCCTTGCCTTAATGAGTCATGAAGTCTTCAGATAGTCTGATGAAGTGGATTCAGACTCAGTATCTCCTCATATGAGCTTGTAGTTGGAGATCTTCATCTCTCCTTCAGGAGCTTCATTCTGCTTTCTGTGGCGAGTCAGAAGTGTTTGTCTGAGATCGTGACGGAGCCTCGAAACTACTGACAAGACAAAACTAATGACAGTACAACAGCAAAACAACTAATATAAGGAAATATGAGATAAAATCATCTATAAACTATATAGTGTAATAATGTTAGTCTGCCCGACTCAGCTTCCACTCAAGATATGTATTAGAAAATGTTTATCCACTATAAGAGTTTATTATCATAGAGACGATTCCTCCTGATCTCAGTAATATGTAAATCCCACCGGAGTGAAACTCTATCACTTCTAGTGTGAAGCGGCAACGGGACGTCACGAATAATCCTGTGTTCAGAAGATACATGAAGGATACATGCGTTCCCGTCTCAAAC
Organism: Phoxinus dragarum; assembly: GCA_033366665.1. NCBI lineage: Eukaryota > Metazoa > Chordata > Actinopteri > Cypriniformes > Leuciscidae > Phoxinus > Phoxinus dragarum. The sequence goes on along the minus strand of JARPMJ010000330.1, from coordinate 41,782 downwards.
TATATCAAAGATGTGGGAACGGAAGGCGTTTCACTTTCATTGTTATCCTCAATTTACTTTTAAGACAAAACTTCATTACATGTAGAGCTGAAGACGAAGGTAATACAGTAATAAGTTTGAGCAGAGATTATTCTGGGTTTATTCTGACTCTGAACACAGGGGCTTAATGCACTTCTGCTGTCACCGCTGCAATACAACTTCATCATTGAGATCTTCAACATCCTCAAAAACATTTACAAGATGTGATTATTTTACTTTGCACTGAAAGAGCAGTTTGAGTCAGTTTGTGTTTCTGTGTTTCTTCTCAGCTTTACCCACATCTACAGTGACTGTGACACCAGACCGTCCTGTATTCACTGGAGAAACAGTCAATCTGAAGTGTGTGATAGAGACTTACAGTAACTGGAGTTATGAGTGGTATAAAGACAGTGTAAAGTTACCGACGTCTGAGCGTTACACTGTAAACACACACACTCTCACTATCAGAGGAGTTACTGAGTATGATCGGGGTCGGTACGGGTGTAAAGGACAGAGAGATGGAAGACCAAACTCATCAACATCAGGATCTGTTTCTCTCTCAGTGAAGGGTGAGTTCAACATCATTGTCCTCTTAAACTCTCTCTACTATGATCACTGTAATGAAGGTTGGTTCTTTAGATTTGGTCAACGCCACGGTGTGTCAGTAAGAACGGAAACCCATTTAAATTACTTTAATGTCCACCAAGTTCACTGGTTACGTGTGTGTGCGTGTGTGTGTGTGCGCTTTGGAGAACGTCAGTCATTTCCGTTTGCAGCGGTGGGCGTTTCGATCACGGACATGTTGTTGATCACAGTGGTGTCTATCACAGTTGTTTATATCAGTCAGAGTCACTCACTGCCAGAACACAGAAGTATTTGCTTCACAACAGGAGTGTAAATAGGAGACTCATTGCAGTTTTGGGACAGCTCACTGATGTAGCGGCACCAGATCGCACGGGCTGAGATTAGTTTGTTATGCTCATACAGTAGGCCTATGTCATTCATTGAGTAAGTGTTCATGCTGTGGTGAGGACAGTCGGGAGCAGGATGGGAAGTTCAGGAGTGACAGAATGTGGGATTCACTCTCAAATTGTGTTGTTGACTTGTATGGGACCGATATGATATGCCAAGTAGTAACGCATTAGCATGTAACTCATGTAGCAAATAGATATTAGCCCGACGTCCCCAGGCTATTGTGTTTTCCAGTCGGGCTGTGAATATGACCGCACAAGTTTTTGATCATGCTTATTTATCCGCAGCGCAATTTCTCATGAATCTCCTGTTAAAGAGAACACATGATACTACAATTATAGCTCCACTTTCACATGAATGCTTTACTTTGAATGTCAGAATGTTTGAATCCCATGTCCTAACACACTATCACTTTAAAGCTGATTTGAAACACAAAGTATTGTAAAAAGTGCTTCATAAATAAAGGTGACTTGACCATCCTATATCTGCGATATAAACAGAATAAAATAATTAGAGCACCATTTAATTGCCTCACAAAAGTCTGGTGGTATTATTATTATATCCTCTGGCCAACGAACGAACTGTGTGAGATTCAGGCAGCATTAAATGGACTTATTTAAAGTAATGTAATTGTCTGGCTTTACAGTTTCTGTCAAACACAGCACATCAATTGCCCTGTGTTGCTTTTACAGGCTATTAGATGTTTGTTTTTATAACTAGTTGAAATAATCATGGACTATGCAAACGTATAAGTCCTCTATCAAAGCACAGATGTAGGTTACAAGAAAAACATATAAAAGAATGGTTTAGTTTTGCTTATAGAAATTAATCATAGATGATAATATTACAGATACATTCATTTTCCTAAGTTGATTTGTGTTAGGCCCATCTGTAAAATTATACAGCTGATTTGTTTGTTTTGTTATAAATTTGTTACGTGTCAAGTAGCCTATGCAGATGCAGAAAAGTGCCTGGATATTAAAAGTGTGTTATGTCATCACTGCTCATTATCACACAATTACAAGTTTGTAAATAAATACATTTATTAAAAAAAAAAAAAAAGAAAAAAAAAAAGAGAAATTTCTCAACTGCTTTTTTTAGGTTTAAAATTATAAAGTGACATTTGCAACGACACGAGGTGCATAGCCTAAATGAGAATTTTTTTTAATATTTTTTTTTTGCGTGAACTATACCTTTAAGGCGAGAAACTACAGGTGAATAGGGTACAATTTACAAATAATAGATTTCACCATGACACTCCTCAGTTGATTACTTACACAAGTTCATAAAAAAAATGTATTACAAGTTTTTGAATTTGTATGTTTAATTATGCAAATTAGGTATTATCTCATTAAATATGCCACACTTTTGGCATATATTTTCGGTAGATAGATCTGAACATATGATAAAGCCAGGTGCAAAATTCTTTTTTCATTTTGTTACACACAAGATGAATAAAGATGTTCAGAGGGATTTCAGGATATATTCTTTCATTACCTAGGAAATCAACATATACTGTCCATAGCCTTAAAAAATCGATTTATCGCCATATTTTTGGGATTAAAATGTCCCATAAATTAGGCCAGGAATGAGTTAATAACAAATCCCTCTGAACATATCTTCAGAATACTGCTAAGTGTATAACTGGAAAATTTGGTGTACCATCGGCTGAGATGTTTCTACTGGAGGATGACAAAAAACACATTTGAGAGAAAAGGCATTTAAAGATTTGTAATGTAAAAAATCATACTTTTTTAGAATAAACAACTATTTACTGACACAATATCTTATCAAATAATTAGCAACAACAATACAAACCACCTAAATCACATCAAAACTTATAAACACAGCATTTATGGCCTTTAACTGAGCAGAAAAACAGTCAAAAAACACACATCTAAATGTCAGAGCGCATCACGTGATGCATCTGAACCAATCACGGTGTCAGAAATTGACATCAGCCAATGAGATTTCGCTTTTAGGGTTAAATGCCCATTTTACTTTTTACGATTGGTTGCTGATTAAAAGGAAATGACCATATTTGGACCCGACAGCATTGTACAGCAGAGAGAGAGCTTTTCAGACATGTGTGAGATTAAAGGAAGAACACAGAGATCGCGGAGCAGCGCGTTGATTTAGAACGCCAACTTTTGTTGAATTTCGGAGAAATCTATAGAGGCAAATAGACAAGTGTAGTGAAATAAAGACCTAAATGTGTATTTTGGACTTTTTTTCACCACAAGTCTGAAAGAAGACATGTTATTGAAGACAAATAGCCTAAAATCTCAAAATTGACCAGTGAAAAAAAACCGATGTTTTTGCCTGCCGTGTCTCGCCTTCAAAGATAAATATTAAAGTGTACCCCCTAAAAGCACAAGTGGTCCCTGAGCGACAGCATTTTGCAGCCATGAAAAGCCAACAACAAACTGGGTCAGAGATCGCAGATTCTGCCTGTCCTAAAAACCCTCCGCACCCATCTAAAAATCTCTGAATGCGAGCATATTAAACCACGATATCAACTCAATAAATCAATAATCAACCTTCTTGCATTTCCTTGTCAATTGCGCTCGTTTTTGTTGCGTGTCCTCAATCTGACCACCAGCGTGAGTATTGAGTCTGAGGAGGAGGGGAAACAATAGTTGATCTCCTATTTCAACCGCTGTCAATCTCACACACTGCACCTTAAAGTCAGTGAGCCTCAATATTTAAAGGACATCCAAAGAATTGTTCAATTAATGTTTTGTACTGGTGTAAAGGACAGAGAGAAGGAAGACCAAACTCATCAACATCAGGATCTGTGTATCTCACAGTGAAGGGTGAGTTCAACATCATTGTCCTATTAAACTCTCTCTACTACGTGAAACTGCCCAATCGGTCCAACAACAGTTTCTGATAAGCCGGTGAAGGTTTACTGCATGTTTCTTTCTTTCCGAGTGCAAAGTAATTTGATTCCAATTAAATTTATCTGACTCCATTTTATCACGACCTCGAATTTAGGTTGGAAAGCCAATTTGTTATTGGTCATTTATATAATAGTTTAGCAACACATTTGATTGTTTTATTCAATTATTTACTTAATGTTTTACCCGTTCAGATTAGCAAACTATGAATGCTCACGCCGGCCGTTTAACACGGGTCTCACGATCACAAACTCGCCAGCTTCAGTCACTAAACAGAGCTAATACCAGACGATCGCATTCACACTTACACAATCAAATATATGTTTGTGTAGCCCCCTCGGTGGTACACACTTGAATTAAAGTAACGTTTTCTTTAGACAGAGGTCATGGCCACTATACAGATATAAGCCGGCCAATATAGGCTACTTCACTGATAGTGGCGTTGGTTTAGTCATGCCATGGTTTCCCACGAACACTTGACTAAAGAAACATTGCATTAAACAGAGGTAAGACTCACTTTAGGTTGGACGATCAGCAGTTTGCTTTACAACCTTTAGCCTTTACAACCGAGTACACTTGAATTAGTGGCAAATATTCACAGTTGGTGTGTCTTTGGTCCACTCTAATCCGTCTCTAATCTGATGCAGATTTGCAGGAACATTTAATCTGTTTGGGAAAATAATTCAGAATAAGTCAGAACAAATTTAAACGTAACAATTTATTGTATTGATTATCTTTGAACTGATTATGAAATTATCATGACACATTTATCTTGACATAATAGCATCAAATGCTCAGAGATAAATAGTAAAAGATATAACTGGCTCAAGAAATACGCAGTGGGCCGATCTCAGTACAAATTGCGCCCTGAACCCCCTTCAGGATCTCCCTAAAAACTTAGACCAAGACAGAAACATCTTTTCAAATGTAAACGTGGGAATTTGCATTAATCACCGTCTCAGACTTATGGGGACAGACGTTCATTTACATGCTGGACACTCACAGCAGTTTACTAGATATCTCTAAACTCTCCCACACATTATTACCTTTTTGGTTTACTTCTGTGGGAATGAGACATTTCAAGTGATATCAAACATGTATAAAACTGTATGAGAATTGTTCACATTAAACCATCTAGATGTTTGGGTGAGTTCAGGTCGGGATGGGTGAAGGGAATGATGTGTAAATTGTGAGGTGATCGACTCAGGTGTGATCGTGTCTCGAATGGGGATGGAAATATAGCAGGAGAGTTCAAATGTTAATTTCCTTTGTTTTCTCAGAGAGTATTCCTCTCCTCCAGTTCTTCCAGTTTCTCCAGTCTTACAACTATGATACAGTACATACAACCGAGAGACTGTGGTTTTGTTCAGAATGGAAAACCATCTCTCTGCTTTCTGAATTCTGCAGTATACACTGTTTAATATATATTTAATAGTGTGTGAAACTGATCATAATATGCAACAATAAACCATTCAAACTGTCACATGACCTCATCACATTGCAAGTTAAATTTAGCACTTGTTTACTCTAAGAAATGTAAATATTGTACAATAGTATATATATAAAAAAACAACTGTAAAACCCAACAAATTAAGCTCATTCTATCAATCCCGAGGACAGGTTCCTGTGTTCAAAACAGTTTGAAGAGGCAAACAGAGTTAAACTGAGTGTATTTTTATAAAAACAAGGAATGCAAAAAGTGCTGCGCGGGGTGTCAGTTCAGTCTCCCGGTGCTCTTTGGGGGATGATTCAGCTCATTAAACAAACAAAAAGGCACTTGAGTAAATTGTTTTAGAAAATATGGCTTAGATATTTTAAAAAAACATTTGACAAGCAACGACACACCAACATTTTTTTTTTACAATTTGACACATCATCAATCATAAAAACACAACACTCGTGCCATCCCTTCAGTAACATAAAAAAAATCTAATAATAAGGTTTCATTTATATAGCGCCTTTCAAGGACCCAATGGCATTTTACAAAATAAACAAATAGTACAGATCAAGGACAAGCATTCAAACATGGCAGAAAATGACAGATGAAGTCTTGAAATAACAGAAAGGGGAGCAAATCAGCTGCCAAACAATGTGAATAAATGTTTTACTTTCTGTCTTAAGGTCTGAGCTTCTGGAAAGCTTATTCAAGAGCTTTAGGGCCCATGATACTGAACCACTAACTGTGCAGTTTAAACTTGCGTAAAACAAGCAGGGTTGTGTTTCCCGTACAGCAACGTAACTCACTGCTGAACTGCCATAGTATACAATGCTTTATTAAAGAAATCAACTAGTGTTCACGACCGTTTCCCAAAACCATGCTGTCGCTAATTTGACGATCAACCCGTTAATGGTCTCACGCACATGGTGGAGTAATACTTAAGGGATAATGTTTAACGTGAGGCAAAGAACCGCCCGTTTAATTAATAAATTGTTAATGTACAGCTGTAGATTATCACACTTACACCCTGATAATTTGCCATCATTGACAACTAAAGCTGTTATTAATGTTTGCAGCGCAATATTTGACCAGAAGGGTAAAATTGACGGTTATTTTCGTCAGTTACGACTCCTAGATCTAGCTTTCTGACAGTAAGACACATAATTAAAGTAAGATTACATTTATTAGAGAGAGAGAGAGAGAGAGAGAGAGAGAGGAGAGAGGAGAGAGAGAGAGAGAGACGAGAAGAGAGAGGAGAGAGAGAGAGAGAGAGAGAGAGAATATAACCCACCCATTAAACTGTGGCTGAAATCTTTGACAGCATCATCAAACCCATCCTTTTATATGGCTGTGAAATCTGGGGCCCCAAATTTAAAATAAGCCCTCTAGATGGTCACAATATTATGGACAGCAAATGTAGTTTATAAAAATATTAATTTTATTTTTCCAATAAAACCATCAAATGTTAAAAACGTGTCGATAGCATTCACAGTAGTTGGAATAAGCTCTCCTCAAAACTGCAAGAGGGTCGGGCCTGCCCTTGTGGACCTCCTACCACTTGTAAGAGAGAAGAAACCCCACAGCATACACCGCAAATAAGTAGTTACCTTTACTCTTCACACAGCAGTGTCACACCACCCAAATCACCTACACCGGAGGAGGTTTAGTGTAGATGCAGGGCCCGGCCCTGTAAGTCTCTGAGCACTGGAACACACAAAGAGGAGAGCAGTACCAAAGAAACAAGCAAATGACAAACAACATTTAAGATCAAAGTCAATATCAAATAACAATAACAAGAAACCACAATATAAATCTTAAATATACAAGAAACAGTGACTGGTCTGCCCGTTTAACAATAAAGGAAAACATGCATGTTAGTACACATCAATGCAGCCCACAATATAAAACAACCAAACAAAACAGCCTACTTTAGTGAAAGACTTTTACTAAAGTACAACTGCAGCACAGTTAATCTCAGCTCTCTATCCCCAAACATGACTGATAAAGGGACTATAAAACAAGAGAAAGATTACCACATCAAATGTAGTGATGTGACATTTGAACCGAGGCGTCAGAGCTTGTGTCGAGAAAAAAATGGGCGTCCCAGATGAAGCCGCGATTCGAGGCTTGTGTTGTTAACGTGAAAATCCTGTGACTCATGACAAACGAGGCCTCGGTTTGTGTGGATGCGTCATCGGTTCGGTCTGAGTGTCGCTTCCAGATAAAGGGGGTTCGAAACTCGCTCCACCTTGTGGGTGTTGTCAGGAGTAGTAGTAGCATGTGTAGTAGTGTCAGAGTAAGAGCGTTAGCTCTCATTGTCATATATGTGCTAGGGCTGTATATTATTGAATTAATCAGGTTAGAATAGTTATAGTAAATTGTTATTATTAATTATAGTAGCTATATTATAGGGAATAGCTATATTATTCATATATTAATTAGATGAGATTATTTGGATTGGATTTTTGGATCTGGACTGGACTGCTTTTTGATTCGGATTGCCCTTTTTGATGTGTTTGCTTGTTGTTACTTTTCCTGGTAATGGAGCCAGCGAGGAAGAGGAAGTCCTCCCCTGTCTGGGCTCAACAGAAGCATCAGTATCCTCATTTATTCCCGCTGGCACTGGCATTTTTATGTTCCCCTGAATCCTCTGTTCTGTGTGAAAGGATATTTTCAAGGCTGGAGAGGTTTTGTCTAAACCCAACACACTTGAAAAAAATCTGTTTCTCAATAAAAATCAATGGGTAATCCTACCTTCACCCATGCACCCCAAACTGCAAACTCCTCTATATCCACAGTCCCATAAGCACAACACTGCACTAAAACTGTAACCATTGCGGCACAAAACCTCCCAGAAACAATTCTTAACTTTTCCCACCCCAGACTATTATGTTGCAGTTTACTTTATTACACTCCCTCCAACATAAGCACTGCACTCGTTTAACTTTTGTTGTTCATACTGGCACTATCCAAACACTTTATGAATAATTAATGAATTGTGTGTGTGACAGTTGTTTCTGCACAAGTAAATTCAGTCAAAGAAAGATACATATTGTATTTTATACCCAGGCAATGGACAAATGTCTGCTCATGTACTTGTATTATTGCAAATGAAAGGTTACAGATATTAAAGTGAGAGGAAAATACATAAATAAATGAAATGATGGGGGGGGGGGGGCACAGACATCATAAGTCTGCTCAGGTCATTGGTTCAGAATTACTAATTTGTCTGCTATATCATTGCACAGTAGCTAGGTGTCACCTAGTGAGCAATAATGAATGACGCTTCGAGTAATGAACCGTTGGGTGAAGCAATGGGCTGCGAGGTCTCATTGGTTCAGGAAGCCTCATTTTCCAATCATTAATCAAATGTATATTAATTACACCAAACTCATAAACGATCGGTCTTAAAGTGTATATACTGCGTTTACCGTTATTCAGCATTCAACACGGCCGTCAGCCCATTGAAGCAGCAATAAATGTTCGTCTGGCTCGCTTCTCAGACAGAGAATAAAACCTCTTAAATAACAGCCTAAAAGAAGAAAATATAACAAAGATGGAATTGTGCCATCAAGGCGTATTCACTCCACACTAACAAATCCATGCACCTAAAAACACACCATATGAAAGCGGCTGCACATTGAGCACAAACAAACACACACCAGAACTGCAGAAAAACCACCGCCTGTTGCTGTAAGACCCTTTATACGGTCTTAATGACACAACTCCTGAACCCGATTGCTGGCCAGTCTCCTCCCACATATATAATCGAAACAAAATATATTGTAGGCTATAATGTCAGCTTGCTTACTTTGCTCAAGATAAGGTGTCATGTTAGAACTGGTTTCGGGAAACACCAACTCTTTGAACTTTGCTGATAAAGACAGAGAAAGACAATATTGTGATATGTGACCCTGGACCACAAAACCAGTCACATCGGTAATTTAATATTCTTTAATCGGGTAATATATATTCTAAAAGTTGAATAAATAAGCTTTCCATTGATGTATGGTTTGTTAGGATTGGACAATATTTGGCCGAGATACAACTATTTGAAAATCTGGAATCTGAGGGTGCAAAAAAATAGTTTATAGTTGTGCATTTATGTTCACGGTTTACATGAATGTATTAGCTATAACATAGAAAAAAGGGGGGGGGGAAAGGAAGAAAAAAAGAAGAAGAAGAAATTTCAGACTGTCCAGTTATTTCTCATCTGACTTACAGCATTATTCTACAGATTATGACAGGAAAATAAACTCCAGCTGTTGAAAGAAAAAACTCCAAAATAGAGAAACATGTTAATTAGTTTTTGACCATTACTACTGGAAATATGCATACGAGTTTATACCAAATCTTCAGCCTAAAATATGAACACATTTTTGTTTCCTCCCAGATTTACCCAAATCTACAGTGACTGTGACACCAGACAATCCTGTATTCACTGGAGAAACAGTCGATCTGAAGTGTGTGATGGAGACTTACAGTGACTGGAGAAGGAGAAATTACCCGACATATAATACATATGACTGGAAACAAGAGTGGATATATGAGTGGAGATATGAGTGGTATAAAGATAGTGTAAAGTTACAGAGTCTGGGCGTTACACTGTAAACACACACACTCTCAGTATTGTTAAAATTACTGGGTCTGATCAGGGTCAGTTCTGGTGTAAAGGACAGAGAGACGGAAGAAGACCATCATCCTCACATGAGAGTAACCGAAGGAATATTTCTGTTATGGTAAGTAAACACTGATAAACACTGATAAACACTTTTAAAACACTTTTAAACACTGATAAACATTTTTAACACTGATAAACACTTTTTAAACACTGATAAACACTTTTAAACACTGATAAACACTTTTAACACTGATAAACATTTTTTAAACACTGATAAACACTTTTAAAACACTGATAAACACTTTTAAACACTGATAAACACGCAGATTTTTCACACTGGATGCCCAGGCAGAAGCTGTGTGTGTATGAAGAGCGGGAGCAGTGTATGAACGCACTGAAAATAATGTTTAGTCAGTTCAACTTAAAAAAAAGACTTCATATGGTTACATCTACAATAACTGGTTTGTTTAAAGTAAATAAATGATTTAAGATTACTGTTGATAACATAATTCAACCAACCTGAAAAAAAACAACAACAAGGTTTTACTGAAGCATAACTGTCAGTAGATAATCTGATCTCTCCAGCAAGGTACAATTCAGTTTTTATATAATATATATAATAAAAAAAGTCCTTTCCCACCTTGATGCCAAATACACTCATAAAATAATTAATTACACTTATTTTAATTGAATAAATTTTTACACACATTTTAATTTCTTAAAATAATTATGCATCATTAAACACAATGTATATACTGAAATAAACCACTAAGTAAAGATGAGTGTCTGTACTGAACATTGAACCCACAGCCTGAACACAAGCTACTCTTCAGCACAATCATAACCACAACATTCAATAACAGAAACAACTCTAAATGTCCAACATAACTGAACATTAACATGACCGATCAAGATTTTTCCCTTTACTGAAAAACACATAAAATACCTAAATCCCTAAATATACTCTCCTTTTGCAGTCCCTTGCAAAGCATTCTGGGAACTACAGATCCACTGCCCAGGGGCCTCATTTATAACCGTCGCACAAAACGGGCCCTGGAAGAGGATTACGCCACTTCCCACGCATAAGTTGTGATTTATAAAAGCAAACTTGATGGGAAAATGTACGCACATGATTGCAAACTCTGAGCCATGCGTACACACAATCTGGAGACGGTTTGGGCGACACCGATGGTGATCTGAGGGACTGATGAAGGAAAACCACTTTGCATCTTCATTATGAGTCCTAATCATACATGTTCACAATAACAGTTTAAATCATTCTTTTATTTATTTAAACTATGTTTTACATCTGATATACACATTTAGATTAAATCTGCATTCTCATTACTGGAGTTAAGCACTTAAATTACATGAAATCATTTCAGAGAAGTTACGACTTTTTCATATTCTAATGAATAGAAATATTTGTAGTGGATTCTACACACACTTTTCCTGTGGGAATCTGTGTTTTAATGTTTCAACTACAGCTTAGCGCATGATAATAGCAGAAATCATGGTCTCAGAAAATATTTTCACTCAAATAATGATCAATAATGCACAATAAGGCTCTATTTTCATTAAAAATATAAAGCATTTAAAAATAATATTTGGCCAGTGGAAAATATTGATTTAAACTTTCTCTGAAATGTATTTTATACTATTTTGATTTGTTTATTCAAAAACAAGGCACTAGGCTTCTAAATTACTTTGTAATGTGACACACATGACGTATCTCATATTTTCCTAATGTATTGTACCGTTAAACATGGTATTACATGGATGGAATATGCATATTCAATGATATGCAGATGAGGATATGCTTAGTAAAACAAGGCGTTGTAAGCTCCATATATTATTTCACAATCTTCCGCCGACTGGGATTTATAAAGGGAATTTTGCGCAGGTTCTGGCGTACACACGGTTTTATATATTTTGTTATATATTATATATTTATATATATATAAGTTTTGAATATTTTCTGCCGTATGCCATTTTTGCCGTACACTTTTAGTAAGGATCCTATGCACAGTTTTATAAATGAGACCCCTGGGCTGCATTTCCCAAAAGATTTATAAAACCTAAGTTAATCGTGGAGAACATTGGTGGCAATGATGCTTTTGAGAAATGAAGCCATGGGCAGTGGATCATGATTTTCCTTTCACACAACACAACAAGATTAAATGAATCTAATCAGGTCTCACGATCACAAGTCACTAACCGAGGTAGTTGGCAATATCCCTGAATCGGTCGCATTCACGCTTACACAATCAAAGATACTTTGGTAAATCCCCTCGGTTGTATACACTTGAATTTACCGTAGCGTTTACTTCAGTAGAGGTATGGCCTACAGATTTAAGCTGACCAACATTACTTCTCTTATAATAGCTTTGGATTGGTCACGCCGTGGTTCCCACGTTCACTTATCTAGAGTAACATTAAATTAAAACAGAGGTAGACACCCAGAGTTAGGGTTGGTCAAGCATCAGTTGCTGTCCCAAACGGAAAATTAACTTCTTGTCCGTCCAAAACCAAGTACACTTGAATTAGTGCCGAATATTAGTTATTAGACATACGAATCCATTTAATCTACTTGAGAAAACAATTTTGGAGTCAGTCAGAATAAATCAAATGTTTACAATTTATTGACCAGGTAATAAAACAATAATTCAAAATCCAATTCATAGAGTAAAATCATCAGTCAATCATATATAATAACAACAATTCAGAAATCGAGGAATTGTAGAAATATTTACCTGGCAATGAAGACTACACACATCGATTGTGTGGGAAGTCTATATACCTACAAACTTCCTGACCTTTTGCCAATTTTCCTTATAAACCCAGATAATTCAATTTGCTTACCAGTCTGTCATTATCATTAGATTTTGGTCCCCTATTGAGGGGTTCACAACTGTGGGATGAGAATGTGTGATTGAATTGGTTCTTGATGCCTGAAGAAGAGAATACTTGCATACAGGAGGTAGTTATAATGGAAGATCCCCTTAACACCTTTAAGGGCACACAATATTTCTCATATTCTAGAGTTTGGTATTATGGCTGGGAGAATGAACCGTTTTACCAGGCGAACTGAGACATTTTAAATGATACAAAACATGTAGTTACTTATTGTACATAATTAACATTGCACAGGGTTTTCAGTGAGTTTTAGTTGAGGAGTAGAGGAGGAGGGGGGGGGGTGATGAGACTGCAACAGTGAGGAGGAGGAGGGGGGAGGAGGAGGGGGGGGTGGTGATGAGACTGCAACAGTGAGGAGGAGGGGGGAGAAGGGGGGGGAGGGGGGGTGATGAGACTGCAACAGTGAGGAGGAGGGGGGGGGGGTGATGAGACTGCAACAGTGAGGAGGAGGGGGGGGGTGATGAGACTGCAACAGTGAGGAGGAGGAGGGGGGGGGGTGATGAGACTGCAAAGTGAGGAGGAGGGGGGGTGGTGATGAGAACTGCAACAGTGAGGAGGAGGGGGGAGAAGGGGGGGGGAGGGGGGTGATGAGACTGCAACAGTGAGGAGGAGGAGGGGGGGGGGTGATGAGACTGCAACAGTGAGGAGGAGGAGGGGGGGGGTGATGAGACTGCAACAGTGAGGAGGAGGAGGGGGGGTGGGATGAGACTGCAACCAGTGAGGAGGAGGGGGGGGTGATGAGACTGCAACAGTGAGGAGGAGGGGGGGGGTGATGAGACTGCAACAGTGAGGAGGAGGGGGGGGGGGTGATGAGACTGCAACAGTGAGGAGGAGGGGGGGGGGGGTGATGAGACTGCAACAGTGAGAGAGGAGGAGGAGGGGGGTGATGAGACTGCAACAGTGAGGAGGAGGGGGGGGGGTGATGAGACCTGCAACAGTGAGGGGGGGGGGTGATGAGACTGCAACAGTGAGGAGGAGGGGGGGGGCTGATGAGACTGCAACAGTGAGGAGGAGGGGGGGGGGTGATGAGACTGCAACAGTGAGGAGGAGGAGGAGGGGGGGTGATGAGACTGCAACAGTGAGGAGGGGGGGGGGTGATGAGACAGCAACAGTGAGGAGGAGGGGGGGGGGGGGTGATGAGACTGCAACAGTGAGGAGGAGGGGGGGGGGGGGGATGATGAGACTGCAACAGTGAGGAGGAGGAGGAGGGGGGATGAGACTGCAACAGTGAGGAGGAGGGGGGGGGTGATGAGACTGCAACAGTGAGGAGGAGGGGGGGGGGGTGATGAGACTGCAACAGTGAGGAGGAGGGGGGGGGGTGATGAGACTGCAACAGTGAGGAGGAGGAGGAGGGGGGATGAGACTGCAACAGTGAGGAGGGGGGGGGGGTGATGAGACTGCAACAGTGAGGAGGAGGAGGAGGGGGGGGTGATGAGACTGCAACAGTGAGGAGGGGGGGGGGGGGGTGATGAGACTGCTACAGTGAGGAGGAGGAGGAGGGGGGGGTGATGAGACTGCAACAGTGAGGAGGGGGGGGGGGTGATGAAGGACTGCAACAGTGAGGAGGAGGAGGAGGGGGGGGTGATGAGACTGCAACAGTGAGGAGGGGGGGGGGGGGTGATGAGACTGCAACATTGAGGAGGAGGGGGGGGGTGATGAGACTGCAACAGTGAGGAGGAGGAGGAGGGGGGATGAGACTGCAACAGTGAGGGGGGGGGGGGGGTGATGAGACTGCAACAGTGAGGAGGAGGGGGGGGGGGGTGATGAGACTGCAACAGTGAGGAGGAGGGGGGGGGGTGATGAGACTGCAACAGTGAGGAGGAGGAGGAGGGGGGATGAGACTGCAACAGTGAGGGGGGGGGGGGGGGTGATGAGACTGCAACAGTGAGGAGGAGGAGGGGGGGAGGAGGAGGGGGGATGAGACTGCAACAGTGAGGAGGAGGAGGGGGGGAGGAGGAGGGGGGATGAGACTGCAACAGTGAGGTGTGAGCTGAACTCTGCTGCGTCTCGGATGTTGCTGTTACAAGAGAGAGTTCAAAAGTTCATTCTCAGGAGAGCCTTTTGTTTTCTCGAGGGGTAGCCCAGACTTACTGGCATCCGCCTTAATTTAGTTAAAATAGCATTCCCTAAAGTAACAACAACTGAGTTACAATTTGTAGGTAGAAATATCTCTATAGCAACAACTGCACATTTTTACACATTGTGCTTTCACATTGGCAGTGTTTGTCGCGTGCAGAAGAACTGCGACTTGGTTCTGCAAATACAGACGAGTATCGAACAATGTCCTGATTTTCAGTTGTTCTCCTCCGACCACTCTCTGTCACATGCTTTATTTATGATGGACAGCGTACAGTAATCTGCTGTGATGTGACCATGTTCCCCTCCTACTGTATCACACACACATACTGTATATTTAACCCTTGTGCATCAATTAAAAAAAGTTACACAGAGGTCCATAGTGGACAAACATTTAAATGCGGACATTTTTGTCCAAAGGATTCTGAGAGGAACTATTTTGTGTACCTAGAGCAAAATATATATTTTTAAAGGAAATGGGGGTGATAGAATTACAATACAAATACACACCTGTGCCAAAATTTATGCAGTTGGCATTAACACAGGCAAAAAAAAAAACACACTGAAAAAGCCATGTCCATAAGGATGCACAAGGGATAGAGATATGCCATATGGTGATTGTGGAACCCACAACACTAACTTAATTTTTTGGTGAAATTTGTTGTTTTTCATTTTAACTTATATATATATTGTATATTTTGAAGAAGAACAGTGCATGGTGGCTTTAATTCAGCGTAAGCGACGCAGCAAAAATAGACTCCGCAACGAAACGATTTTGACACTGTCGCTCCTGCTTCGTGTTGCAGCTTTTACACTTTGCTTGCGGTTCTTGTGTGAAAAAGGCCTCTGTCTCGAGGATCTGAATCTGTTGTTGTTCTCCTGCAGATCTACAGCCGAAGCCTGAACTCACATCAGATCCTGCAGGAGCTGCACTGACTGGAAACACAGTGAATTTGACCTGTCGCATGGATCCGTCCACTGGACACTGGGACTCTTACTGGTACAAACACACACTGAACCCTGAGACAGAGAAGAAGACAAACTACAGCCTGAAGATTGACTCAGTGTCTGATGGAGGCCAGTACTGGTGTAGAGCTGGGAGAGGGAAACCAGTCTATTACACACAATACAGTGATGCACTGTGGGTAAATGTTACAGGTGAGAGAGACTGTAGTGTGTGACGCAACAAATACAGATCAGAGACAATATCTACACAACTTCTGAAACTATAAATGCAATAATCTGTGTTTGTACAGAGAGTCCTAAAGCTGTGGTGACGGTACGACCTGATGAACGAGTGTTTAGAGGAGAAACAGTCTCTCTCAGATGTGATATAAAGTGGGCAGGAGACACTGAGTGGACGTACAGATGGGAAATAGAGGGAACCAACAACTGGGATAAAAACACTGTCAGCCGAACCTCAACACAAGAGTTGAACATCAGCAGTGTTGATCTCTTTCACAGCGGTGAATACACCTGTACAGGAGAGATACACACTCAACGCTCTCAGCGCAGTGATGCTGTTACACTGACTGTATCCGGTGAGTGTGTGTGTGTGTGATCAGCTTCTCCAGCAGTTTCTCTACGGCTCTGTAACTCATGTTGTTTTGTTCAGCTGAAGCTCAGGCATCAGTGCGAGTGTCTCCACAGCCGTGGCTGACTGAAGGAGAATCAGGGACTCTGATCTGTGAGGTTTCAGGCTCCTCTACAGGCTGGACGTTCAGCTGGTTCAGAGATCATGATCATCTGTCAGACAGCAGCAGAGGAGCTGGAGGATCTTACACTCTCAGTCCTGCCGCTCTACAGCACACAGGAGTTTATACGTGCAGAGCAGAGAGAGGACGACCAGCCTATTACACACACAACAGCAGCGCACACACACTGTGGATCACTGGTGAGGGTTTATGCTGGTGCTCATCCGGATCTGTGTGTCACTGCAGTCTCTGTGCTGTCCGTTCTGACTGAGATTTTCCTCTTTTCAGGAGTTTCTGCTTCAGTGTCTCTGGTCCTCAAGCCCAGCAGAAGTCAACACTTCTCATCTGACTCTCTCTCTCTGAGCTGTGAGGATCAGAGTAACTCTGCTGGATGGACAGTGAGAAGATTCACAGACAAACACACACAAACTTGTGCAAAACAAACAGGATCTTCATGTGTAATCGCCTCTCTCAGCACATCTGACACTGGAGTGTACTGGTGTGAGTCTGAGTCTGGAGAGAAGCGTCGTCCTCGAAACATCACTGTACACGGTGAGTCCGGTTCATAATCATTTGCACTCATTCTAATCTACATTCTAACATAGATAGAGAACAGTCTACATAGACTTTCCTGTTTTCTGTACAGCTGATCGCAGACTGACATCTGTAAAAATTTTAATGAATTTTTCCACACATATCTATTATTATGATGTTAGATGAACCTGCCCTTAAATGCCACATACAAGCAAAGCAATCAAGCAATTCACATTCATCTGACAGTCTCTTCCTATTTAAATGGGCAAATTAAGTTGCAAATTGGACCTGATTTCCCAAGTGGTGCAAGTGGTTAAAAATCTGATACACAACCAACAAACTCATGACAATGTGTAACCTTTTTTTCATTTTGGCAAATTGGTGGCTAATTGGTTACTTTCGATGTGACCACCTCCTCGGGTCCCTCACTCCTCTATCGCATCGCATGCTGAGACTGCATTCGTGGGTGGTTTATGTTCTCTCATTGAGAGCATGACCATGTCGGCATGTTGTTCGTCTTGCTTTTCTCGTAAAGGTTTGAGCGCTCAGCTTGTCGTTTGCCGTCAAGTTTGACAGCCACATTCACTGTCTCACATGCCTGGCAGCTTCTGGATTGGATTACTGGTCCAATAGTTTTTAAAGTAAAAATCACATATGGAATTACGTAAACTCTACTTAACTAAGTTAAGTGAAAGTAACAAAGAAAATTTGTATTAAAAAAAAGTTACAATTTCTTAACTTGGCTAGTAAAAGGTTGAGTAATATCTAGTTGAAGTTTCCTTCGCAATACATTTCACTCAGACAACATAACATTGAATTAAACCACACTTTTAAAGTATATGCTTTACTTAAAAACATTAATACAATAGAATTATCAGACACCATATCTGCATTTCAGAAGTCATGTGTGTGAACGCAGAGACCTCAATACTTGACAGTATCATTTGATAGATCGTTTTTGTGTTTGAATGTGTCATTTTGAGTAGAAAATGAACTCCAAATGTCACAGAATGGCAAGTTACTAAATCTAACAACAAAAGCAATGATACAACAGTGTAAATACAGCTGGAAAACTGTGAAAATCAACCTCATTAATTATTCAAGACCCAGTGCATGATGGGAACACCGCTATCAGAAAAGTTGAGTAATTTTACTTAATTTTATAACGTCGATATTTACTCTTTAATTTCTACACAATTGAATTGAGTACTAATATAGAATTTACATTGTTAATAAAATGAAGAGGTTCAAATGTAGACTAATTTGGATGGATGTGAAACACAGCAGGCAGTCGGTCAGAACTGTATGAGTTGACTCTTAGTTGAAATGACACACCAAGCTGGGTATAAGTTTCACTTCATTTACTGAAGGGCTGGTTGACTTGAATGCGTGGTTCTATAACAAATTATACAAGAGAAATAAACATTAAGATATATATATATATATATTCTACAACATAACATTTCAATAATTAACAGTATTCAGGCTTATACAACAATCACATCAATAAAGCACTATTGGACAATGTAGAAGAATTATTCTGAACATCGCCACAAGAAGGCGCTAGTCGCACATAAATGCCCCTCAACTCATGTATGTATCGCTGCAGCCCGGAGACCCGCAGGTGGGAGGAGCTTATGCCGCAAGTGGGAGGAGCTTATGCCGCAAGTAGGAGGGATTTCACAAATGTGCAAGTAGGAGGAGTTTACGCCGCAAGTGGGAGGAGCTTATGCGGAAATCCCCAAGCTGTCATTGCCGAGGACGGCGGTGAATGAGTATGACAGGAAGTAGCGACAGTAATGAAAATAAACGATCAAATATTACGTTCCTCATCATGGTCTGATTTCTTACAGCTTTGTTATTATTGTGTGTGTCCAATACCACTCACTGTCAATGATGAAGTCACGTCTTTACACCTTTTACCATACTTAAAGTGATGGTGTTTTAAATTCATCAGGCTGTAGGCCTTATTCAAGCATATTTCTGAATATTAGCGACATATTCTACAGTATCAAGTAAATGAACATATTAAAATGTGATGCAATTGAACTCAGTGAAGTGAATGTGTAAATAGGCCTACATGAAAAACATTTGGCTAATGTAAAAAATAAAAAAAAGTTACCATCCATCTTTACTGCATTTTTTTTAAAATAGCAGACTAATGTTCTTCTGAACGTGTTACACACACGTTTACACACAACATTTAAATCTCAGGGTGGATAATTTTTTTTTTTCAATGAATAAAATCATGTACAAGTCACTCAGAATTGATTGCAAAAGTGTTTATTTTATTTTATTATTTTTAGTCTCTTTTTTTATTTGTAAGGACACTATATCAGCTCATTAGAACTGATCTGCATGCAGTGAAAACTGCGAAATCCAGGGTGGAAGGTTTCTGAATAAATGCCCTGGAGCTCGCCTCGCTTTCCCTTCCCAGCATAACCTGGTGGATACACAAGAAGCACAACAAGAACTAGGGTTTATAGTTGATATTGAACATTTACAAACATTAAGAATAATTTCTCAGCTCTGTAGGTCATGCCATGCAAGTGAATGGTGTCCAGAACTTTTAAACTTTTTAACAAAAACGGCATTTTTCCACCTTAGAAACATTGCTAAGCTACGTAATATGCTATCAGTCTCTGATGCAGAAAAGTTAGTTCATGCATTCATGACCTCGAGACTAGATTACTGTAATGCTCTATTAGCTGGTTGTCCTGCATCCTCAGTAAACAAGCTACAGTTAGTCCAAAATGCAGCCGCTAGAGTTCTTACCAGATCAAGAAAATATGATCATATAACACCGATCTTATCATCACTACATTGGTTACCTATAAAGTTTCGTATTAATTATAAGGTATTGTTACTGACTTATAAAGCCCTAAACGGCTTAGCTCCAGTTTATTTAACGGATCTTCTATCGCCCTATAATCCATCGCGCTCTTTAAGATCGCTAAATTCGAGGCTTTTGGTTATACCTAGGATATCTAAGTCCACCAAAGGAGGGAGAGCATTCTCACATTTAGCTCCAAAACTCTGGAATAGCCTTCCTGATACTGTTCGTTGCTCAGAGTCGCTCTCCCAGTTCAAAACTAGATTAAAGACGCATCTCTTTAACCAGGCATTCATATAAATGTTTTAATCTTACAGTTAAATCCGGCCTCTAGTTCATAACCGCCAGAGGAGAACTGGCCCCCGACTGAGCCTGGGTTCTCCCAAGGTTTTTTTTTCCTCCATTAGGTCACCTGATGGAGTTTTAGGTCACCATTAGGTCACCTGATGGAGTTTTTCGTTTCCTTGCCACTGTTGCCTTTGGCTTGCTCAGTTGGGGATATTCAATGGGGATATTCAATTTAATGAATCAATCAATATTACTATTGATTAGCATTACCAAACATGGACGTTTTATTATTATTTTAATTTAATACTGTGAAGCTGCTTTGATACAATCTGTATTGTGAAAAGCGCTATACAAATATTCTTGACTTGACTTGACTTGACTAAACTCCAAGGAATGACATAAGTAAATTTGATTTTTAGTTTTCCTTTAGACTAACAACTAGTTTATTCATCACCAATTTACACAAAACGTACCAGGTGTGAAGAAGAACTTCAAGAAGTATGTTCTTCAGCAACGCTCCTGATAACTGAAAAGATAGCAACAGTTAGCACAGGCCGTTACATTTTTTTAAAAAGCACATTATATAACATTATTCCTCCAACTACCTTGAAGATGAAGCATGATGGAGGGTCATCGTCTTTTAACAGCTCATTCTTAAAGAAAAATATAAGTGGATTAAAGTTGTTCTATGATACACATTTTAAATCATCATTAAAATTGATTATGCATACCTTGCTAAAAACAGAGGGCACGACTGGGGTTTGGTCTGCTAAAATGAAGTAATTTAAAATTAGCTGACCAATATTATAGTAACATAATTTGAAACCCAGATTAGTGTATGTATTTTGTTTCATATCAAAGTTCTTACTTTTGCAAGTTCAGTTTTTTCCCTTCCCATAGGTTTCAGGGAGTGCAGACCATTCTTCTTCTTCTGAAAGAGGATTAGAATAAAAAAAAGTGATACAATTATCCAATAATTTTTAATTTGACAAAAAAATATCATCAAAATATAAAAAGCTGACAATACCAGCTACAACAGCTCGTTTTCTCTTTCTCCCATGTCTTCCACAATTTGATTGTCATGCGACAAAAACAAATAAAGTAAGCAATAGAACAAGTACAATATCAAAATTAATTGAATGCAAGGATGCATTACATTGATCACAAATTACAGTAAAGACTTTTGTAAATAAAAAAAAAAAAATCTAATTAATGGTCCATTTTTTAATATTTAAAAAAAAAACTTATTTACCAATGAATACAACCAAATTTCAACTTTTGTCAAAAATGATTGGATATACGATCTCCTATTCATAGTGAATATAACAATAATATTTTGGTCAACTTACATCCATGTACTACCACCCAAGATAAATGGGACTGAAAGTGGCCTGTTGCCTGGAAGTTCTCATCACATTTTTTATTCTCCTTAGGACAAAGTGGACAGTGAAATGTTGTGCACTTGAGGCATACCTGCACATCTTTCACTGATAAGTGAACCTAAAACACAATAACATGTGTTTCACATTTATTTCACTGATTGTTATGAGTAATATATTTTATAAAATAATTATGATATTAAAACAAATGTTTCAATTACATTACATTGTGGATTACGCAGAAAAAAAGCATAACTACAATGAAAACAAGTATTAAAAGAATTGCATGCATTGTACAATTAAGTTAGGAGTTGTATTCTAATATCAAATCCATTTACAAAACGTTTAAGACATTTACAATTTGAAAACCAATGCAGTCCTAAAACGTACAAAAATTACACTGCCACAATACCTTATTATGGTCTTCAGAATCCATAATCTGGAGAGCAAATTGTAGAAATGGAATGCAGAAAAGATATTGTCATGCACGTTACAGATTTTGTAATTTGTGTGCTTCTAAAAAAACGACAGAAATGTATTTGTATACACTTTACCCTTATTCTTTTGTAATACATCAAGACTAAAAACAGTGTACAAACGCCATTATGAAATGGTCTTTTTCAGAATTTATAATGCTTTTTTACAAAACTAAAAACTGTACAACTAGCTTACCCCTTCTTCATCTCAACGGCACGCTGACATGTGAAAGCGGTTTTCTTCTTTGTTTTCTGATGGATCGCAACAAAACTTACACATTATCGCCACCAAATGTGGAGCATAAACCAATAGCTACTACAACACAGGTGATCCTAAATAAACCAATCAAAATCCTCTGGAAGTTTGTACAGCCCACTTGCGGGTAAAGCTCCACCCACTTGCTGCTACCCACCCACTTGCAGCTGGCTCCGACCTCCGTTTATACCCTACTCCCTCAACTGGGCATGCCATTACGCACGTGATAAACAGCTGATCACCGTGTGATAATAGTCTCTAAATTAGCACGTGCATCCATTAACAATAATGTCCAATACATAAACTTCTAACTTCAAAATAACAGTAATAATAACAGAAAAAAACAGTCCAAAATACACTGACTAGAAAGAGTAATACAGTCAGAATGATGCTAATCGGCTGATAAACAAACTACTAGTCTCTTGATATCATCAGGAAATATCAACTTACTTGACATGTATGCACACAGCAACTCAATATATACTCCAACTGAATAATTCTCGAACAACTATGGATGAATTAATGGAGCTGCCCAAACTTTGCTCTCTGTCATGCACTGCATTCCTTTTCTGTATCCTAACGCAGTTCTGCTTTAACGCAGGTGATGCCATGGTAACAATGTGCGCTGTGATTGGCCAGGATCATACGGACATTTAAGGGCATCCGGGCCTTTTGTCGAATGTAAACGGGACATCGTTTTTTTCTGTAGTATTTACTTCACCACAAAATGATTTTTATCAGTGTAGCGTTTCATTCGGGGCTCCAGCAGAGGATCAGATGTTGCTCGCTGCTTCAGAGAGAGGGCTGTTATACTTTGGAAATGAAGAATATACTGAGCTTCCCATTGTAATGGTGCACTCATGCAGAATCAGATTCAGAGGTTGACAGCCATGCTTTCCCGGGCTGCTGTGGGGGCGCAGGACGACGTGTAATTGCTCTTGCGCTGTCCTCTTGTTCACTGACCTCTCCCTGCTATCTGCTCACATGCTCTGATAATATTAGCTTTGTAGGGCTACTTTATTTTGATAATATGTCAAAGTAAATCTGTTAAATCTGATACTGCTGCATAGAACTGAATGAAGAATAATATATTGATATTAAATATTATTTTAAGGCCTATTTTCTGTCCAATTTTTGTGTTACTTGAAATAAAAGTGTGGTTATTTTATTGGCCTTAATTTTTAGTTTAATTCAGCATAATTAAAAAGTTTAATAATAATATAAGTATACAAAAAAAAAAACTAATTTAAAATAAGAAATTAATCATTCTTTTTTTTTTTTAAAGTCATTTTCGATTTCGGTTTTCGGCCAAGTGCATCCACAATTTTCGGTTTCAGCCCAAAATGTTCCTTTCGGTGCATCCCTACTCGTTATACCCGCGCTGTGAGGCAGTGCAGCTGATGCAATTATCGCATGCCAATGGGCGTTGGCTCGTTTAGTTTACACTCGAAGTAGATTGGTCTCTCAAAGCGATCCCCAATTTGTAGTTCTGTCGTATGTCTCCGTTCCCTTCTTCAGGGAACGAGGGTTACATATGTACATAACTGATACATTTTCTCATGAGATCAGGTTAGACTACACGACACTAGTATAAAAGAAGCTCGAGAGGGTCTAACTTTCACCTTAAAAGTGTCGCCACTAAAAAGACAATTCATAATATCAATATTTTTCTTATGTATTGTTTTGCTGTATTCTTAAATTTTACAGTATTAAACACACATATCTTGTGTTTGTAGACGGCGAGGTGATTCTGGAGAGTTCTGTTGATCCTGTGATTGAGGGAGAGACTCTGACTCTACACTGTTTACATCGATCTACAAACTCCCCGATCCTCAGCGCTGATTTCTATAAAGACGGATCACTGATCCAGAATCAGACGACAGGAGAGATGAGCATCACTACTGTCTCAAAGTCACATGAGGGTTTCTACTACTGTAAAACAGAGAGAGGACAGTCTCTCCACAGCTGGATCTCAGTCAGAGGTCTCTGAATAATCAGTGATGATATTATTGTAATATGATCATACAATATCACGTCACTCAACAGATCTGTGTGTTTGTCATGTTCTTCAGTCTCAGATTCATCTTCTCTTCTGGCCGTTGGTGTGTCTGTAGGATTGAGTGTTTGCTTGTTGTTCTTCATTTCACTGGTTCTGCTGTGGAGACACAAACACAAGAAAGGTGAGGAGAAGTTCATCACTGTTATGAATTATTAAACCACATGAACAGCAACAAATAGAAGATACAGTTTCTGAAGCCTAGACAGTCACTGCATGTTTATTAATAATTGAGCAGTTAATGCATGTAATCAGATAATATGTGAGTGACTCTTAAAGTGACCATAATGATCTTTGTCTCTATTGTAGATCAGCACCGAAACACTCAACAGACATCAGTCCCGAATCCATCTGGAGAATCTCAAGCGTTGAACTCTCCTCTGCAGTCTGGTCAGACCCAATAACAAATTATTTAAAGAGATAGTTCACACACAAAAATGAATTATGTCATCATTTACTCACGCTCATGTCATTACAAACCTGTATGACTTTATTTCTGCTGCTGAACACAAAAGAAGATGTTTTGAAAAATGTCTGTCTTTCTATGCATTAAAAGTGGTCCGATGTTGTTTGGAACCCAACATTATTCTAAATATATTTTTGAACTATTCCTTTAAGTTTAAATATATTCATTTTTGTTTTGTTACTTTTTTTTTTTAAACTTTTGTCCTCAATGTTTTCTGTCCAGCAGATTCTGATCACATTTATGATGACGTGATTTCAGTGAATAAGAGAGGCAAAGGTTGAGTATTAAACTTTATATAAAAACTTATAATTTAAAATCAACAAATATCATCAATGTCGACTTGACTTGTTTGTTTTAGAGCCGCTGGAAGACGTCACATATTCAGAGGTCACTGTTAAGAAAAACATATCAGTGGATAAAGGTTAAAAACCCTCTTTAATAGAGTCATTAACCAATAACATATATGGTGTCTGTTTTTATATTGCATAAATATGAATAGATATTTTAATGAATTCACTATTTTTCTAGACGATACCATGGCGAAGTCAAATAATGTGCTGTACTCAGAAGTCGGAACAAAAGCAAAGAAACGCAAAAGCAAAGGTGAGATCCTGTTTTTCCTGAAGTACAATATTATTTGTCCAGCATATTCTGAATAATCTGATTTATTTTCTGTTCTGTATTAGATATTAATACTGCAGGACCCAGTGATTTGACTTACGCACAGATCAATATACAGGACACAAAGAAAAGCAAGAGCAAAGGTGAACGCTCAACAAACTGCATCTAAACACAACTGTGTGAATGAACCATTTTACAATCATAAACACAACTGATAAAGTCGCCTTCATTTTAGAAATGTAACAACAGTCTCAACAATCACATCTGTACTATAATGAATAAGACTGAACATAAGAGTCCGATAATGAGCTGCTGTTTTTCATGACAGGCGCTGGACTTGGTGATGTTCTGATTGAAATGAAAGCTAAGGAGAATCAAAGAGGTAATAAAGAGATGCTCAGAAATATAGATCATGGGAAAAAGTATGTAAAATAATACAACATTTAATCAGAACCTGCTAATAAACGTTCATTGTGGTTTGAGAGGTTCTGTTCTCTCTTGATATAATCATGGATTATTATCAGTTCTTATTGTACTGCAGATGTAAAGTGTTTTTATTCTCTGCTTCTCTTGTTCACTATCAGGGAAGAGCAGCGAGTCTGGAGACACTTTATACTCTGAAGTGAAGAACAACACAGAGAGAGGTGAGAGAAACAGAGTCAAGCTTCATCACTGTTAAAGTGAAACTATTAAACATCAACAGAATGATTCATAAAGTCATGTGGTTTATTGAGGAATTGTGAAAATCGTATAACATTTGTGTTCTTCAGGTGATGATGCTGGAGTCGGTGATGCAACTTATGCTCAAGTTTTAAGGAAGAAAGGTCACAAAAACAAAAAAACACGTAAGATTTTTCTTACAATAATTTTACAGTAACTGACAATAAGTTCACAATTTGCTCTTTCGTGTAGAATATAAATCAGTTTTCAGTGATTCAGTTCAGATATTTGTGAGGATCAGGTTCATTGTGATCTTAAAACTATAAATCATCAACAGCATGAGCTCAAATCAGAGATTTATTTTTTCCACATTACTTGAATAATGAATCAAACTGCGTTCTCTTTCTAAAGGTCCCTGAGAGCAGAGAAGAAAACAGACGGCAAAGAGAAACCCCAGCAGAAGAAATGAATCTGAGTCACTTATGCTTGAATGAAAGCGAACTGCCCTGTATTATCTGCACACATATTATATAATCGAATGTAAAACATGTTCTCTAGTGATGCCATTTTCTCTATTGTTGATGGCAGTCTTACATTCGATTCTTTTTTATCTCAGAAATATATCCAGATTGCGCCCTATGCTAAATTTCTCTGTAGTTGAGAAGCTGATGAACTCATTCGTTGTCTCTCGGATAGATTACTGTAATGCCCTTTTAGCCGGAGTTTCTAAATCCACATTTAATAAGCTCCAGTCAAGCCCGGATTACCCAATGGGCATTATGGGCACTTGGGGCCCAAGCGAGGGGAAGAAAGGAAAAAAAAAACGTCTTTTTTTACGTTTCCGATAACGGAGCGTATATTTGCACTAAGTGCCTGTCTTTTTAGCAAAAAGACACCCACCACTAAATATCTACAGTGGCGTAGGTCGCTGGGCGTGAGGAGCTTGAAAGCAGCTTTTGACCCGAGTTCGATTCCGCCTTTTGCCGAACTCGCTCTTCTCCCTTTTCCCAACACAAATGAGATGTAAAATTTATACATAAAGGTCTCGAGCGTTATATTTTGCCAACAAACTAAAATCGAAACCGTAATATGGCTTTGTATCTTTATAAAACAGCACAAGACTTTAAGTCTGTTTGTGCTAAGTGCGCACTTTGCTCACGCGATCAGCATGTTGATTTGGTGTTTTCTCAAAAATTAAAGCTCAAGGGTTTATTTCTTACAAGTGAATAAATTAGGACAAACATAACTGTCCTATACTATAGTGTAATGTACTGTAAAATATATAATTTTTCATTTATACAGTACATTTATAGGCTATATGGATTTTACGTCATAGGAATAATTATATAAATCATTATTATAATATTTGTTTGGGATCCTAAAACACCAGTGATAATGTAATGTAGACGGGGACTCTATATCATAACTAAAAATATGTTTGAGCCGTCTTTAATGTCCAGGCACAAGTCAATGCTTTGTCTTTGTTCAATCCGTACAGTTCATGGGTTGAAGCTCTTTATTCTGAGTTCTCACAGTGCACCAGATTGATGCGTTTAACCTTAAATGTACAACATTTTCTCTGTGGGAACATGCCCCTGAACCCCCCTAGAGGGACAGAGGTCCACCCAACATAGTTTTACAAAATCCTGGGAAAGAACGACCATTTAGGAACTTTACTCCAGCATAGTACAACAAAGTTCATTTTTTAAAGTCAGTAAAACTGTTAATGCCGAATTAAAATGTCCTTGGATAAACTAAACATTTGGCCTGCCTAAGGGGGACCCTGCAAGACACTGTGCCCAGGGTTAATCCGGGGTTGATCCGAACTGGGACGAGGACACCATATTACTCCTGTTTTGGCTCTCGCTCAGGTTCAGTGTCAATTTTAAAATGATGATGCGGGCGTTACATGGCTTGGCTCCTCATTATTTATCTGCACTGTTAACCCCTTACACCCCAAAACCACAGACTCCTCACGGTCTAGCACAAACCTGCTTAAGATCTGCAGAGCTTTTCCTGTCTATGGTCCTCTTCCTCTTGAACTCAGGGAAGCTCAGACCTATGACATCTTTAAAGCTCAACTGAGGACACATTTTTTTAAACTAGCATTTTTTGATCTTGAAACAAAGTCCAATAGAAGAGAGTGTATCTTATGGAAACGTGTACAGTTAAAGGCACACCGCGAAACTTTTGGCCACTAGGGGCGCTAGACCTGTAACTTTCACGTCGAGCGCCCCTAGAGGCCACAAGCGCCGCAGCACTGTCACAAAAGTCAAGACGACATCCAAGATCACTCTCGCGTTTTCTCTTTTTTGCCTCCTCAGAAGCAGTTTAAAACTTTTTCCTTGCCTCAGTCATGGCCAGGAGTCGAGCAGGCGGAAGAATAGTAGCAAAAGCTACTCAGCTGTTAAAAACTTGGGGGTTACTTTCGACTGTAACTTATATTTTGACAAACAAATCACAAATGTTGTAAGAATGAGCTTTTTCCAGCTTCGTCTTCTGGCTAAAGTTAAGCCTTTTCTTAACAGGCATGATCTAGAAAAGGCAATTCATGCTTTTATTAGTTCGAGGCTGGACTATTGTAATGCTCTCTATGTTGGTTTGAAGCAAACCTCCATAGCTCGGCTTCAACTGGTGCAAAATGCGGCTGCTAGGTTTTTAACTAACACATCTAGGCGGGCACATATCACGCCCGTCCTTTTTACTCTTCATTGGCTTCCTGTGCGTTTTAGAATAGAGTTCAAGATTTTACTGTTTGTTTTTAAAGCCTTAAATGGCCTGGCACCTGAGTATTTAGCTGAGATCTTAGCCGTGTGTGACCATGGCAGAGTGTTGCGGTCCTCTAATCAATTGGTTTTAGAAGTGCCAAGGTCACGATATAATCGGTGGGGTGGTCAGGCGTTCGGAGTTGCTGCACCAAGACTCTGGAACAAATTACCGCCGGACATGCGTATAATTACAGAGGAGACTACCTTTAGGTCTAAACTTAAAACATACCTGTTTAGAATGGCATTCAATACCCAGTAGTGGTGTGACATTTTGTTGTCAGAGTTTTTGTTGTCATTGTGTTGTTTTTATCCTTTGATGTAAAGCACTTTGGATACATGTAGGTTTGCTGTAAAGTGCTATATAAATAAATGTTGATTGATTGATTGATTGAAAAGCGTTAGCTCCCTTGAGCATATCAGAGCTTGTGGTCACGTGACGGTCGTAAAGTGATTCATTCTCCAGGCATTCTCTAGGTCACATGACCTGGCTAAAGACGGTGCGTCTTCTCCAAACTTACAGCGGGTATTTCAAGAGGGCAGCCCCCGCTCGGAGCATTGCTAGTGTCAAGCGCTGTATATTGGCCTGAGGAATCATTTAAAATAACTCATATGCTTCAACTCTTTAGGTCACAAAGTCCGCGGTGTGCCTTTAAGGTGCTCTATAGAGTGTGTAATAGTCCATCAAGGAGAATTTGAGGGTGACCATGGCACAAATTAAAAAGCATTAATTCAAGAAGCCAATAATAGACGTTTGATTTGAAAGAGTGCCATGGTCAAACTTAAGTTTTCTTTGATAGCATTTGTTGATTTTTACTTTTATTTTGTATTTATTGTGCTGTGTATTACTTTTTTTTCTGTACAGAGCTTTGAGAAGCTGCCTTTAAAGTCGCTCTTTAAAATAGTTTATTATTATTACAATTGGCCATTTATGTTTAACATGTTACCGTCTTATCAAATTGGGCATTATTTTGCAAAGACAATATGATTTTTCTTAATCTTTCATATATGCTGTTTTCTTTGTTTTATACATTTTGTTTTTTGCTGCAGTTAATCAAGTGTGAAATAAAGATATACACATTTTCTTCGCATGAGTTTTTCACGTGGTGTGTTAGGTCACAAGGTTTGAAAAATTATACTTAGATTGCAAGTTCTGTTCATAAGAATAACAACAAAGTAAGACCATATTTTAAACAGTTCAGTGCAGGCCATGAGTGTTTTCACTGTATTTTCTGGGAAATAAAACAGATAGCAATTAAATCTTTGAAATCTTAGTTTTTATTTGACTTTCCAGTGCATTATAAACTCACAGTGAACACGGTGTTGTCATTAAAATAATATTCCATTCTTGAGGATATTTACCGGTAGCATTTTTAACATCCGATCAGCAAACTATGCAATCCCTTTAATGAATCATCAGATACGGACGAGGAAACCATGCATGTTTCGTTTGTTGGTTTTAAAAGTTCTTCAAGAGGAGAAAAGGAGAAAAGTAGGACAGAGGAGAAAATAAACTGCTTATGCTATATAGTGTATTGGGGGTAAAATGCATTTTCTGAGTATATTTACAATTTTTGTGTTAATTGAAAATTAGGTATCAGTATCAGTGTAAAGAGGAGAACGTTGCATTATCTCACTGTCTGGAATTTACTGGATAAGGATTCATGTGCATTCATAAAATGTATATAGAGTTATTAGATTGTATTATTTCCCATTACTTTCCCAGGTCTATTTAAAAAAAAAAAAGAACTGTGTTTTATTAAAAAAAAGCCACCTCACATACGGTAAAGGGGGTAAACAAAACATTTAAATGAAAATAGGAAATATTTAGATTTTAATTGTTTTTATTATTTCAATGCTTGTTCTGTAATTTTAAATCATCTTAAGTCATCTCGAGGCCCTCTTCGAAGTGTGCTGAGGACCCCTAGTGGACAGCCTGGTTAAGAAGCACTGGACTAAACAGCCCACATGTGGAGAAAAGACAAGAGTCCTGATCAAACACATGCTGGAAGAAATGCCATCCCGCCTCACTGTATAAAGACATGTAAAAGGACAACAGCTTGCTTTATCTTGCTTTTCAGTGTGAATATGGACCATAAAACCCGGTTCAGAAAAGTATCCACAGCCTGACTGCCGTTCAGTTTAATTTCACTCATTTGTGGGATTGTGCTGTCCTTTTTTATTGTGTTGTATCTCATTGAGCGTTGTATTAGCTCAAACTGTAGAGAGTGGCGCTTACAGAGATACAAGCAACTCATGGCCTCTGCATTGCATTGCATACGTTGTTTGTTCAAAGCATTGGCTTCAGTATGATAAAGAGACATCCACACTTGCATTGCGTGTTTGTTCATTTGAGGGTGAAGCAATGAAGGGAGGGGTGTGTGTGTGTTTGAGTTGATTTCAGATATCATCAGCGTTGAACAACGATTTTGAGAAATTGCATATTGCTCTTCCAGTTGTTCAAAAACTGTGTTGACTGTGTATCATTATGCATGCAAACATTTCTGCGTATAAATAGCACAACAAATACATTGCGTGCTATAGATACGTAGCCTATAGGAGATTGTGTTGGTCACACACCAGCGTTTTATCCCAAAGCAGGAGACTATACAGGTGAGGACTGCATGCTGAATATAAAAAAAAAAACAAATATTATGGGATTAAATACATTTTGACATAAAACAACAAGCCGATCGGTCTGTCTATCTCTCATGAATCGCTGTCTCTGGCTTTCCTGTGGTGTGGCAGTGCAACTGTTATTTTTCCTCAGTATTGTCTGGAGAAATGTCGGAAGGCCTGCTGTGCTGTTTCTGTTGGACTCGGGCTCTCTGTTGAAGAGCATCAAGAAAAGACAACACTAAAACATGGTAAAGAAAGGAACGGTTTATCTTGTAGAGTAAACAGTGTCGTTACAATATTTCTATCCAAAATATTCGAAGAATACAACCATCAAGCAGTGAAATATTACTTCGAGAAGTTGGGTAAAATATTTGTTACATGCCTCTCTTTCCAGTCTTCTAAATAACACTGTATTGCTGACTATTTAAAATTGTGACTACTGACATTACAATTTCTGCTTTCACAAATCTAAACCTAGCGTACACCGACATGCACAGCAAAAACATGGCTCAGTTATAATATGCAAAACAATGAAAACCGTGACTTTAAAACGCAATCAAACTCATTAATATGAACAAGGCTGTCCTCTGGCCATTCCAGCCGTAGCATCGATGCAGGACAGCGTCAGCTCCTCAGAAACCTGCAGTTGATGCTTCAGCTTGTGATGGAGGACATGATGAAGCACATCAGTGGAAGGACCAGGACCCTGCAGAGACACTCATATGATCAGACGTGATGAACAACTCATGCGTATGCACTTCAGAACGAACAGAGAGTGTTGAGTTCATATCTAGACAAAGAACAGCTTTGATTTGTGCATTTTGTGGTCCCTACATTAATATTATTCACCATATGTTTAACATGAGAGTGAGCACGACCATTTTTAACTTGAATGTGCAAGGCTTCAGTCATTCACCTCCAGTTATTTTAACTACAGCAACAGTTCATTATGCTGCAAACTTTTAGTTGGTAGGATATTATTTTAAATTATTATCATAAACACTCTGGACTGTTGCGCAAAATGTTAATAGTTTATGACACATTGTTATTCTTAGTTATTTACTTGAGAAATAGCTTTGTGGTATTGCATAGTTTTGAAGACTTCATTGTTTTGTTATACAATGTAGAAAATAGTCATAATAAAGGATGAGCAGGTGTCTAAAACATTCAAAAACATATTTTCCCCCAAAGCATCTTGACCGGCATTATCACCCTGAGTCGCTCTCTCCGGTCCGGTCTCTTGCTGTCCGGAGAAATCCCGTCCAATGTTGAAGCCTGGGTTTATTCAATGGACTGGATCACAAAACTGGCCATCGTTTCTTGAAGACTAATGCAACATCATACTTACTGTATGTTACCTAATATCATGCTTGTCCAGGTTAGGGTTCAATAACCTGTAGCAATACACACAATTCAGTATTTTTACTCACCATTCAAGAGCAACGGCAACAGAAGCCAGAGCAGCATCTGCGACTGTAAAGAGATGAAGGATTGTTTTAGTCAAGCATTTTATCATACATCATGCACATTTTAAATTCATTATTGAATAGAATCCAGTATGAAAACATTTGAATGCACAGCAGAAAATATGGATTAGCAGTTAATACTTGTAAACCTGATAGAATATATCTGACTTTACAATTCTCTCACCTGTGTCGGGTTTTGTCTCCTGAGTCTCTCGAGCAGAAGATCGGTCTGTGGATCCCTTCAACTACTGCTGGGAAGAAGTATTAATACAAATGATCTATTGCTCATACCATTTACCTGGTTTAATATAGGAATAGATCTGAATTTATAAGCATTTAACAAGTCAAATCAAGCATTGTGCATTATGAGTACAGTAGAAAAGATGGAGAAGTGCTTTATCTTTCTCTGTGACGGGTTCAGTGTCCAGGGTCACGGTCAACAACTCGACTCTTTCTGTCTTGAGGATCCGTTGACTGCGGATGAGGGAGGAACCGACTCCAACTTCTGCTGTGAAGACATAATAATAAAGATTTTACTGGAGACATAAACATATGGAAATCTGGGCATGTTTTTTTTTCAAACTTCAAGAAGTAGAATAGGGGAGCGCGGGGCACAACCTAACGCGGGGCTAAATGTAACACGGACCTTTTACGTAGTTACTCAGGGTCACGCGGGTTGTGTTTACGATCTTTTTCTCTCGCTGCCAGAAGACGGTCTCCCGTGGATTTGTGAAAATTTTTGGTAATATTTTGTGAAGATACGGGACAAAGAGTGTTTTGACACCCATGTTAGTATTTTTTTTTCATCATACGTATTTTTCTGTTTCTGAGTTGTGTGTGTACGTCACCAAATCTAACTTTATATTGCCTTAATCACTGTCTTGTTGGCTAAAACATGGCACCATTTTGAAACATGTCAGCAACTCCTAGCAACTGTTAGCTAGGTTTAAAATATTTTTTACACAGCGGGGTTAGTTGTAACACAGTGTTACAACTAAGCCGCCAAGTGTTCACAATATTGTAGCCTATGGGATTTGTTTACTATATTGATCACTTGTTTATTTATTAAAAATATTGCCTGTTTCCATGTAATAAACACTTTAAAATGTGATTTTAAGCTTGTTTTTATTATTATTACTGTTACTATTAATAATAATAATAATTTTGCATGCAAAACTGTTCAGCCCCTTTCCCATATCTCTATCCATGATATTTATCCATAATAGAAGGATGATTGGATGAGGGATGGATGTATGGATATCTATCTATACAGATGTACAAACAATATCAAACTATACAGATAAAATAATACTGAATTATGTGTGTTACACACAAGTGTTACAACTAACCCCGCATATGGGGTAAGTTGTAACATTTGCACTTCTGTCACTTTCAGTGCAACTGTACGTAAATGGAAGGTCCTAGAAAAAAACTTTAAGTGTTCATTTGTAGCAGAGATGTGTATGTTTCTTGTGTAAAAAAAATAATTAATCTAACCTAATTATTTTTTAAATAATTGAGCCAAAACCAGAATGCGTTAGGTTGTGCCCCGCTCTCCCCTACTAAAATATCAGACACTGAAAGATTGTTATACAGCAGGGCTGTGTCTGAAAGCTTACACATCTGATCTGTTGCCTCGCCGCCCTATCAGGCAAATGCACTCAAAAATACCACATTAAAACTGATTTCGGGACAGACTTCCCTCAGCTATTCTCCTGCTGACTTCGGCTCCGTTTACATGTGGACGGCTATTTTCAAAAACGACATTTCACCCTCTCCGTTTAAAAAGTACCATCGAGCACACCTGCAGTTTTCAGAAAAGTGTTTGTTTACAGGAACCCGTGTATATGGCGTCTAGAGCATGCCAAACCTGTAGGTGGCAGTGTAACGGGAAGCTCAAGCCCACGTTAGTCAATCAGAATCCTGAAGATAGTCTCATACTGTGACGTCGGCTGCCTACAATTCAGTTTTTCTCAGTTTACATGCAAACGTGCAAACAAAGTTTTCCAAAATCTCCACTCTGGCCGGAGTTATTAGAAATAATCGTTTCAGAGGAGATTCTCCATTTGCGTTTAAACGAGGAGCACAAACGAAGGGAAATGTCTCCATTTTTCAAAATAACCATGTACGTGTAAACGCGGCCTTCAGTTTCAGCCCTGCTCCACACTTAACCCTGAACACCTTGATAAACTGCTTCAGGTGTGATACATCAGGGTTGGGCTGGAGACATGCATTACACAGTATAAAAACCTTGATATTCTCTAACCTGTTGCTTCTGTCTCCTGGATTGCAGCCTCAAATGCCTCTTCTTGCTCCCTCAAATTATCCGTGGACTGAGGTTGAGGAAGAAGCATCAGCTTTGGTCTTCTGGATGGAAGATGAACTGTCCTGCTCAGAAGAAGGGACCGGTGTGGCAGACAGAAGGATTGCGTTCAGCTAATAATGCGGTGCAGAGATCGAAACCTGCATTTGTTGGGCAGTTTGCTGCCGTCAGCAGGAGCTGTAGTGGACGAGTCCATGCAAGACCCTTTTTGGTCTTTTTAAGCACTTTCTCATCTGCCTAATTAATATCGCTCACCACTTTTTAGAGAGATAAACAGAAATCTGAATTAATACTGTATGCATTAATATTTATGCTTGGTAATCTTTAATTAGTGGACATCAGGGCTAGATGTCACAGTGGAAGTCAGTCAAAGTGTTTCTCTGGCAGTGGTTATACAACTTAATTTGTGAATGTGTATATATCAAATAAAAAATAAAAAAAAACAGTTTAAAAAGCAGTTTAGTGTTAAGTGATTCATTTACACCAAAACCAAAAGATAACATGTATGCCTTGATGTCCTCAAACATGACTTTTGTTGTCTTACATTTAATAATAAACTCAGATAAGCTCAGAGCAGACTCGTTTTCTGTACGTTTATTTTTCATGAATTGAATGTGTGCAAAGGATTGTGGGTGATTGAAGGACGCGAAGGATACACTTGATGAATCCTTCAAAATAATCTGTTAAATTGAGATGTCCTCTGATGGAGCTTGATGACGATATATGCAGTTTCTGACTGAGAAGAACCCTATGCCACCACAGGAACCGCTTCATGAATCCTGCAAGATTCAAACCTCACACCAGTTCATCTCAAATATGGGAACTGGCTTTGTTAACTTGTGGTTTTCTAGTCAGTATCTGCTGATTTTATGACTCGCGTAGTTTGCTGATTGGATGTTAAAAACCCTAAATGTTCTCAAGAATTAAATATTATTTTAATGAACTGTTTAGAATATGGTCATTGCTTTTGTTCATAAGAATAACATGAATCTAGAAACACAATTTGTATTAACATTTTTCAACCCTTGTGATCTTGGGTTAACAAATGTGAAAAAGTCATGCAAAGAAAATGTCATGTCACTCTTTATTTATCAATTAGAAAGCTTACACTGTTAACTTCAGCAAAAAACAGCAAATATGAAATAAATGAAAGTAAGAAAACAGTTGGCTATATATGAGCAGTGTCGGGGAAAGTTACTTTGAAAAGTAATGCATTACAGTATAACATTACTCCCTTAAAAAGTTACTTTTTCCTCACACGGGCTGTTTATTATTATTTATTTTTATTACAATAAAAATGAAATCTTTTTGGGCAAATGTAAAGGCCATTTCACACCAAGATTGTAATAATAAGGCTGAAGGAAATGCAAACGTGTGTACAGTAGAGGGCGCTCAAACAAACCTTTCAGCTTTGCTGATATTCAAGATTGCAGAAGAAGAGGTTTAAAGGTTAAGAGGTTAAAGTTTAACACTTTATTCTGCAATAACAACAAATCAGTTTTGCTTATAGTTTAACATGAATCATCTAAGGTCGGCAGCAAGAATGGAGAATAAAATTAGATTAAATGCATAAAAATATGTGTTACTCCAACTCAAGTTACTTGTAATGCATTACCCCAACACTGTAAGCTATAAGAAAAATCATCTTGTTTTGGCAAAAACACAGGCACTAATTGATAAGTTGTGTTAAAGGACATGTTAAAAATAAATGCTCATTAGAGAAAATGTTTTAGTAAATATTAAAGATACATTCCTTATATAATGAGTGCAGATAATGCAGTTCTCTTTCATTGAATCATGAGCAAAAGCAGTGACTCCAATTCATTTCTTCTGCTGGAGTTTCTCTTCGTCTGTTTTCTTCACTGCTCTCAGGGACCTTTAAAAAGAGAACGCAGTTTGATTAATTATTCTCCCCCAGATAACAAAGTGTTGCTCTAAGAACGTTTTCCCATTCCCTTCCCTATCACGGGAACTCCCGCTGTGGGAACACCCCCTGGTGATTGTGGGCTGAGACTCGTT
This sequence comes from Phoxinus dragarum, assembly GCA_033366665.1. Lineage (NCBI taxonomy): Eukaryota > Metazoa > Chordata > Actinopteri > Cypriniformes > Leuciscidae > Phoxinus > Phoxinus dragarum. The sequence continues at coordinate 4,386 of JARPMJ010000330.1, read as the reverse complement.
CTGCGTTCTGGAGTGCTTTAGCTTCCTGGTCTATGACGTCTCACTCTTTCATTGGACTGATTATACACGTGCTTCACGACGCAGTCACCAGGGGTGTTCCCACAGCGGAAACGCAGCGTTTCGTTCCCTCTCAGGGAACTAAGGTTACATACGTAACCAGAGATGTTTTCATTATAATGTTTAAATGATTTTCCAAGAATGTTTATTCCTACTTAAAAAAAAAAACCTCAACAAACAATGCATAATAACGTGTTTGTGCTAATCTTTTAAAAAATATTATTAAAGACCAGATAACGTTTAACAAACATTCTATTATCGTTACTGGACGAGCGTTTGTTGATAACTTTGAGAGAACCTCGCCAGAACAATAGCTAAAGTTATAAGAACGTTCCCTGTAATCTGGGAAACGTGGACAATAAAAACCTCTGATTTGAGCTGATGCTGTTGATGATTTATAGTTTTAAGATCACAATGAACCTGATCCTCACAAATATCTGAACTGAATCACTGAAAACTGATTTATATTCTAAATGAAAGAGCAAATTGTGAACTTCTTGTCAGTGACTGTAAGATCATTGTAAGAAAAAATCTTACGTGTTTTATTGTTTTTGGGACCTTTCTTCCTTAAAACTTGAGCATAAGTTGCATCACCGACTCCAGCATCATCCCCTGAAGAACACAAATGTTATACGATTCCTCAATAAACATGACTTTATGAATCATTCTGATCTGTTGATGTTTAATAGTTTCACTTTAACAGTGATGAAGCTTGACTCTGTTTCTCCTCACCTCTATCTGTGTTGTTCTTCAGTTCAGAGTATAAAGTGTCTCCAGACTCGCTGCTCTTCCCTGATAGTGAACAAGAGAAGCAGAGAATAAACACTTTACATCTGCAATACAATAATAACTGATAATAATCCATGATTATATCAAGAGAGAACAGAACCTCTCAAACCACAATTAACGGGTTATTAGCAGGTTATGTTAAATATATTGGTTTTTTTATTGTATATTTTTTGTATATTTCTTTATTTTCACATGATCTGTAATCTGCTGGAGACAATATTTCTGAGCATCTCTTTATTACCTCTTTGATTCTCAGAGTTCATTTCGATCAGAACATCACCAAGTCCAGCGCCTGTCATGAAAAACAGCAGCTCATTATCTGACTCTAGGCCTGATCTTCTCCAATATTCATTTTAAAATGTATTGTTGTGACTTGTTACATTTCCAAAATGAACTTTATCAGTTCTGTTAATGATAGAAAAGTGTGTCTCTTTTCCTGATAATAAGAAGCATTATATATTAAATCTATAAATGTGATGGTTCATTCACACAGTTGTGTTTAGATGCAGTTTGTTGAGCGTTCACCTTTGCTCTTGCTTTTCTTTTTGTCCTGTATATTGATCTGTGCGTAAGTCAAATCACTGGGTCCTGCAGTATTAATATCTAATACAGAACAGAAAATAAATCAGATTATTCAGAATATGCTGGACAAATAATATTGTACTTCACTCACCTTTGCTTTTGCGTTTCTTTCCTTTTGTTCTGACTTCTGAGTACGTCACATTATTTGACTTCGCCATGGTATCGTCTATAAAAAATATAATTAGTCAATTAGAAAGAAATTATAATTTTATTGTATTAACTAAAATTGCATAAATGTAATTGGTTAATGACTCTATTGAAGAGGGTTTTTAAACCTTTATCCGCGGATATGTTTTTCTTAACAGTGACCTCTGAATATGTGACGTCTGAAAAAAAAAACACAGCGAGGAACAAGTCGATCACAGATTTAATGATTTTTGTTGATTTTTTCATGAAGCATGTGTAGATTTTTTCTAATAATTTTTAAGACTCAACCTTTATTTCCACTATTCACTGGAGTCACATCATTACACATGTGATCAGAATCTGCTGGACAGCAAACAAAGACATTTTTTTAAAAGCAAGGCAGTCTAAAAAGGGGGGAAAACCATTATTAAATAAATGTAAATCATTTGTTATTGCGTCTGACCAGACTGCAGAGGAGAGTTCAACGCTTGAGATTCTCCAGATGGATTCGGGACTGATGTCCTGTTGAATGTTACGGTGCTGATCTACCAATAGAGACAAAGATCATTATGGTCACTTTAAGAGTCACTCACATATTATCTGATTACATGCATTAACTGCTCAATTATTAATAAACATGCAGTGACTGTCTAGGGTTCAGAAACTGTATCTTCTATTTGTTGCTGTTCATGTGGTTTAATAATTCATAACAGTGATGAACTTCTCCTCACCTTTCTTGTGTTTGTGTCTCCACAGCAGAACCAGTGCGATGAAGAACAACAAGCAAACACTCAATCCTACAGACACACCAATGGCCAGAAGAGAAGATGAATCTGAGACTGAAGAACATGACAAACACACAGATCTGTCCGTGAGTGACGTGATATTGTGTGATCATATTACAATAATATCATCACTGATTATTTAGAGACCTCTGACTGAGATCCAGCTGTGGAGTGACTGTCCTCTCTCTGTTTTACAGTAGTAGAAACCCTCATGTGACTTTGAGACAGTAGTGATGCTCATCTCTCCTGTCGTCTGATTCTGGATCAGTGATCCGTCTTTATAGAAATCAGCGCTGAGGATCGGGGAGTTTGTAGATCGATGTAAACAGTGTAGAGTCAGAGTCTCTCCTCAGTCACAGGATCAACAGAACTCTCCAGAATCACCTCGCCGTCTACAAACACAAGATGTGTGTGTTTAATACTGTAAATACTGTAGTAAGAATATAGCAAAACAAATCATAAGAAACATGCTGATATTATTAATTGTACTTTATACCTCTGGAGCTTTTAATGCAATGTGTAGTCTAACCCGATCTGATGAGGAAATGCAACTATTTTTTGAGAAGATTCATGTTTTTTTAAATTCATGTAAGCATTGAAGGAAATGATTATCATGATAATGATAATGATGATGATTATCAGAAAAAGCATTAAAAAGGCTAAAGATTGGATAGGACAGCAGTGTTTCGAAATAGAGAAAAGTTTGAAGAAGAACAACAGCAGAAAAGCATTACAAAATGTGAAAGTCCTAACTAAACAAAACAAAACAAAAATCGGTAAACACGGGAAAATGCCTCACTGAGGGAAGTGACATTATATTCAGATGGGACTGAGTACTGTCAAGAACTCTATAACCATCAGAACAAAGGAGACCCAGAAGTGCTTGAGGCTTGAGTCCTCAAATCATGACAACTTCCCCATTCTCAAAGAAGAGGTTGAGGCAGCAGTAAGATCGTGAAGAGTGGGAAGGCAGCTGGAGTAGACAACACCCCAGCTGAACTCATCAAGAATGGAGGAGAACCAGTGACTGAGATACTTACAAGAATCTGCAATAAGATCTGGCTCACAGGTGAATGGCCTGAAACAAAGATCCCCTCACTAATCATAACCCTACCCAAGAAAGGTAATCTTCAGTTGAGCCACAACTACAGAACTATTAGTCTGATCAGCCTTGCTAGTAAGTGATTCTCAAGATCATCATGAATAGACTATCAGGCAGAATAAATCATTGCTGAAGAACAGGCCGGGTTCCCCAGAGGGAGAAGTAGCACAGAACAAATATTCAATCTCAGAGTCCTTTGTGAGAAGTAATCGCAACGCCAACAAGATCTGTATCATGTCTTTATAGATTTCAAAAAGGCTTTTGACAGATTCTGGGGGGGGGTCGCTCTTGCTTGCTCGATCTAGATTTCGGGAGATTTTTTAACTAATTTGCTGGCAATTCTGAAATTATCGTACATTATGGGATTTTTTTCATTATTGATCGTACATCGTACAGAGGTCAAAATTATCGTACAAATACGATAATTATCGTACGTCTGGCAACACTGGGATGGATACCCGACCCGAGCCCGACGGGGACCCGCCGGTACCCCGACGGGCCGGGCCGGGTGTGGACAGATATTTAGAATTATGTTCGGGTTCGGGTCGGCATCATCAGCACGATAAGGGCTTTGAACATTTTACATTTAAAACAGCTTATTATGTAGGTAGCCAATGTGCATGATGCTTTCACTTGAATTCACAAAATTCGTCCCGATCCGCACTCTGGTCTGTACAACATAGGGGTACGGCAAGGTTGCCTTTTGTTACCCACGCTCTTTAATATACATTTAGAGCGCATCATGAGTGAGGCCCTAGAGAAGATCCACTGTGGCACAGTCAGCATTGGAGGAAGAAACATCACCAATCTCCGATTTGCAGACGACATTGATGGACTAGCTAGCGAAGCTTAGTGAAAAACCTGGTGAAACATCCTCTAGGTTTGGCATGGAGATAAGTGCTCAGAAGACAGAGTAAATGACAAATAGTGACAAGCAGATAAACT